>CM076571.1:169827352-170116317 GCA_034641835.2 Pinus albicaulis
AAACAAGTCACAGGTTCAAATCTCCTCCACAAGTCTGCCCGCCTCTACTGCGCAATCCAAGTGAGTAATGAATGAGATCCAAGTTCGAATCCCACTAGCTCCAACTGCGCAATCCTCATTGGTAATCTCCACAATTTGTGTGCAAATATCATGCACAGCCAATAGTCACAACTAATAGTAGACTCACCCTTTCACCCACCTCTAACATTGGTCTCCGCTGAACTGTCCATGCATTGCAGTTAACTGAGGTGTTCTTTAGTTGAATTATGAGTTAATAATTAGTGAATTAATTATTAATTAATTCACACCACTCATCACTAGTGTATTTTTCAGTTAGACTAAATACAACTAGTTCAACTAAGTTAAACATAACACAACTCCACCAACTGTCTCATCAACTCCACCAAACTCTGCCACATGAGTTCTAACTGAAGTCAACCATGCAATAGCTCAACTAACCCTTAGGAAAAACGTAGTTCCTTCTGTCAGCTGCATGTGCCACATCCAAGCATCAAACTGAAGTGCTCCAAGAGGATAAGATAATGTTTATAGTCTAAATATTATTAAGGGTTAATAATATTTGACTGTTCTATTTTTAGCCCGGTAGTCTAAAAATAGAAACCACCCAATGTCTAAAAATAGAGGTCCATCTATTTTTACCAACTCGACAAATCATCCATAAATAGCATCCTGCAACTCATAGACCATGATCCATATGTCTAAAAATAGACTTTGCGCCAAAAATAGCCTGCGGGCCCACTTAGTGAAGGCGACTTCATTTCACTAAGCTCCATCATCTTGTTGCATTTTCAACAGAATTTTTGTGATTAAGAAATTTTCCACTTATCCTTGTGTTTTTTCTTCGTAGGTTATCCTCGGTAAACTTCACTCAATGAAAATGTCTAGGTAGCTAAAGGTAAGAACAAATTTGCAGGTCAACAATAGTTGGTTCCTCCTCCACCTGAGACTACTGAAATTCTTCTGCTATTTTCCGATATGGCATGTACTCCAAAATTCGTGGCTTCCTCATGGGAAGCTATGTATAAGCTCATGAGGATGAAAACCCTAGGGTAGTAGAGAGAAAAGCTACAGTTGATGATTCTACCTCAACCTCTGAGTCTACTTTGTAGAACAACCAAGGATCTATCCTTATACATACATGGTTAAATGGGTCATTGATAACTTCAGTATTTCAGAGAGTTTTTCTACTCCAAATAACACAATCATTGGGTCATTTTCCAGCGAATATTTAAACAAAATGTATAAGTTGTCCTCGCACTAGAAGAAATACGACAAATAATTTGTGCAGAAATTCATGAATGAAAATGAGGATCAATCATATCCCATCAGGAAATGGAGGAGAGATCCAAACAAACACAATCACAAGGACAAGGGTATGTATTCCATTTCTTCTCCTTCTCGACCATTCTGTTATATAGTCGCCATGATGTCTAGAATATATGGATACCCTAATACCCGGATATGCTCAGTCTAGTGGGTAGGGTTAATTGATGTTGCCTCAAATAGATACATTATGGATTTTGGGAACTATACTGTAGTATAAGAAAACAAATCCTAAGTTATAGTAAAAATCATATTTTTTCTTAGAATGTTGTTCCCCCATTCTGCATGAGTGCCTATATCATGTATTTTATATGTTTTATATTTGATTTTACATAAATGGGATGTAAATGGACCATTGAAGAGCCTACGCCTATACATATTTATAATGACATACTCTAGGAATCCAAATTATAGCCTCATTTATACAAAATTATCCATGTATTTATGCTACTTATTGTTTGGTCAATTTAGTGTGTCCTAAATTGCTACATTAATTTGTCAATCCGGGCTTCGTAAGCTGACGAAGTGTGGCGCACTATATGTGAAAGATAACCTATCTCTTACTTTTTGTCGTTTTTGGGTTTTTTATTTATCTTGGGGGTTTTTTATCTTGGTTGGTTTCCTAATGTGAGATGGAAATTCTAAAAGACAAGTATGGATATAAATGTTCAAGGCAATGATGTCCTTTATAATGATTTCCCAAACTTCAAACTTCAGAAGGGTTTTAAAACATGCAATGACAAAATTAATTCCTAAAAGAAAATGAAAATGTGCCACTATACTATTCAAACAAACAGTGAACTATTGATCATGAAACCCATTACCCTTGCTGCTGTCTAAATACAAAAGAAACTATGCTCAAATAAATCCAAGAATTGTAAGCAAAGTAAAGCTAAAATCAAATTACATCAACTCATATTCTGACCCCTCACCATTAGTCTCGCTATGGCTTTCGGAGGTAATCATAAACAACTTGAGCAATCTGATATCTAATTTGTAGAAAAATAAACTAATATCAAATTACACACTCATACTTCAATCCCTCACCATTAGTCTCGCTATGGCTTTCAGAGGTAACTGATAATGACATGAGCAATTTAATATCTAACTTGCAAAAAAATAAACTAATATCAAACTACACACTCATACTTCAATCCCTCACCATTAGTCTCGCTATGGCTTTCGGAGGTAACTGATAATGACATGAGTAATTTAATATCTAATATAACTAATAAAGCAAATGTACAAAACTGAAATAAATAAAACAGTGCTGGAATTAAAAGCTAAGAAAAATAAATCAGCAGAAGGAAAAGATTGATTCCATGTCATTAGTCATTGTAAAACTATGTGCAAATACCTGGGCTGCCTACTGTAATCTGGAACAAAGACACTGATCAGTTAACAGCAGTATAAAGCATGAAAAATTATGGACAGAAATAAAACGTTAATACCATAAGAGATGTAATATATACACGTGAATAACTATGGCATAATGAACGTAAGGAAATAAAGCATGAAACTATAAAGAAATAAACAAAACCTCGGTGTTTGCAGGGGCCCTCTGCACAATCCTTGGGCAACAGCTATCAACCAAGAATTATGCTTATGAACAAAGTCTTCTCATGTATTCAAAACGCAGTCATAACAAGGAAATAATGTCACGGCACAGTGGGCTTTCTTTTCAGCAAAATTACATTACAGAAGCTAGCTACTATGCGTATGAGAATGCATTATTTATAACAGAGGATGACATAACTACTTTCCTACAATCTGCATTGATAAAAGACATGTGAACAACCACGTCCAGAAATCTAGCATTATGGCTACCGTGAAGATTAAATCTATGGAGGGTGGTCGTTGGATTCGGCTTATGGAGCAGTTCACAGGTGTTGATATGTCCCCTGAGATTTAGGAATGGCCACGCAAGTCTTCACGTGGTGAAAAACGGACTTCTGTCACCGTAGGACTCTTAGGTTGACCACCGCTTGACTACCTTTGACCACGGCCTTCTTTGGTGAATTCGACTGAGCCAATAGGACTCGGTCCATATCCATGTCATTTCCAACTTGGCCATGTGGCTTGATTTGCCTGAAGACACCTGCAATATAGACTTTAACAAAATGGTTGCGGAAAGTTGAAGCAGTTGCGGAAAGTGACAAGATTCTGCAGCTCAATGAGAAAAAATCTAATTCAAATAGCAGACACAAAACATAGTTAAAAACCACTTTAAATGCTCTTTTATGATTAATATGCAATGATGTTGATGACTTAGGAGGTCCAGGTAAATGGAAAAAGTCTAGAAAGGTGTATAGGAAAGATGCAAGTTTGGGACTCAACATACCCCCATTGTGAAGGTGTTGCATGTCCCCATGCAACCAAAATTTTGATCATCCTCCTTCAATTCATATGCCTTGATACCTATGCTAGTACTTCCAGTCCTCTTCTCCTCTTTCTTGGTGCTGCTAACATCCTGGGCTTCTTCATCAAGCATCTGAATTTGAGATTAATCAGTGCTCTACTTATCTTCTTGCATTTCTTCTTCAATTTCCTGTTCTTTTTGTGCCACAGTCCCATATGTAGCATAGTGTTGTCATGAATGATCTTGTCCAATTTTCTTTTCTCCTTTAATGCTTCATTTTCATTTTTAATATGTCTATTTAAAACCTCCAACTCAAAGACTTCTTGTTTCAACGATTGGACTAGAGCTTCTTGTGCTGTGTGAGGCTGAGTGGATGAATTGCTGGGACCCGTGGCTGTTTTTTCTAAGGATTCTATGTAATCATACACCTCTTGCTGCTTTGGATCTATCTCGGGTGTCGTTTTCCTTGGGCTATCCCCAAAATGTTGTGGAGGAGAATTGACTTCAAAATCTGGCCGAAAAGGACTCATGTCAACATCTTGAGGACTAGTTTCAACGTTTGGCTGAGAATGAGGTGGACTACGGCCAGCTGGAGTTTGTTCAGGTGTTCCTCCTCCCAAATCAATAAAATGGGGTCCTTTTGTTTGTGCTTTCCTCCACTTTCCTTTAAGCCTGGTGCTTCTTCTTACATGTTGTGGACTACTGTCTTTTTCCTTTTGTTTTTCTTTTCCTTTCTTTTTGGCCATAGCTGACTGTTCTTGAAGGTGAACTAGTCTCTCAGACAATACTTGATGGTCTTCTTCCGAGGAAGGGGTTTGATGCACAGCCTCAATGCTTCTTTTCTCTTTTGATTTTGTTGGCTTTTTACCCTCAGTCTTTTCCTTCCTCCTTTTAGACAGTCTTTCTTCTCTACTAGTTCTTTCAATTGTGTTAGTAGGAGTGCTTTGAGTTTTATCACCTGTTCTCTTTCTTCTACTTCTTTTTGATGTACTACCTTCAGGGGTTTCTTGGGGTTCTTCAAAGAAATTTCTAATTAAAAACTGCTCCCAGGTGTCCTTTTTCTCTTTTAATTGTTTTTCTATCAAGATTTTCACAAGACCATGGTGATACAAATGTGGTTCTACGTCCCCCAGATGCTTTTGGACGGTTACAGACATATTTTTCAAACTTTTTAGTAAAAAGTATGGCAGATTGAGGGTCTGGTTGTCTAGGAAATTCATCAACAGTCGGGTATGATACATGTACATTGATCCAAAACGTCCCTCACAAGTGATAAAATTTTGAATAACCAACAGTAAACTGGCCCACTCTTCTTTTAAAGCATGGACAGGAATTCCCTTTTTGAAAATGGTGACATCCATACCTGGGTTACGTAGGATCACTCTCCAAGCTTCCTCGCCAATGCTCTTGTTCTTGAACCAGCGTTCACCTTCTTGAGGGAGTTCTGTAGCAGCTGCTATGGATGCCTCAGTCACTGTAAATTTGAGGTCCCCAATTTCTACCTCCAGACCGTTGAAAGACCTCGCAAAATCTTTTGTTACCTCCTTATTGTAGCCTTTAAACTTTTGAATAAACCGAAGCCATTTTTCCTTTTTCAATATATCTTTGACTTGCGAGTATCCTTCCATAAATTTGGGTCCCTCTGGTTCTGTCCTCAACAACCGACCCATCCTTCCTTCTATTCTTTAAAACTCGTCTGCGTGAGGAGGGTTTAGCGGAGGTAAGATGGCTGAATTAGCGGAAATGAACAGGGTTTATGAAGGAGACTAGTGACTGTAAGCGGATATCAGAGAATAGGTACACGGAATGAAGCGGAACAGAGAACAAAATGGGGTGAAGGCTTATGTGAGCACGGTGGAAATGCAGTCATGAGGTCAATAGAACTGTAGGGGGAGTAAAGTGCATATGGCAGTATTTAAAATTGGGTGGCTGCAGAGTAGACGCAAGCACGTTTATGAAATTACTACGGATTTTGTGCGGCTGAGAGAAGCCATAGTCAAATCAACCACGTTCCATAATTACAGGTGGAGTATCAAAGTATAGCCGAACACGAGTGAAGACCGGAGGCTTGATTATGAGGCCGTTTAAAAATGAATGCAAGGATTGTGGGGGAATTGTATAGAGATCGTGGAACGGTTATGGAGTTATCAACGCAATCATTGCATATAATGGAGCTATGTTTTATAACTATGTAAAAATGTGCTTGAATGCCATTTGAAATAAATTTCTACTCATACCTTGGAATTCTTGCCATTTTTCATTAGTCTTCAATCAGTTGCTCCTCGTTGATGCTTTTGAATGCCTCATGTCTTCCTAATATGTCCTCATACCTGCATTTGATTTCATGATTGTTGAACTAACATCTGACTGTAAATTTTTGAAAAACAGAGTGGTGGCTGCAGAAACTGCTTCTGGCTGCGGAAACTGGTGTCAGCTACGGAAATTGACACAGCAATTATTTGGGTGAATGGAGATGGATAGATGATAACTGACTGAATGAAAATGGTCATGAAAGAAAATTTTTATTGGTGAAATGAAATGAAATAGATGAAATGGAGTGAAATGAAATGAAGTGGAGTGGAATGAAGTGGAATGAAATGGAGTGGGTTGTCATAAAACTTGTGAAATGAGAGAGAGAGGGAATTTTTTTGGAAAATATAGGGTGTCAGGTGTTCCTGATTTTCACCCTACATTTTCTGTATAAGATTTCCAATCAGTGATTGGTTTTCAGGCTTATACAATTTTTATTTTATTTTATTTTATTTTATTTTGAAACTGAAAAGAACAAAGGCTAGGCTGGTGGAGAAGAAGGATTCTTCTTCACCAGCCTTATTGCAGAATTATCTTGAAACATTTTGACAAATTCCTCTTTTGAGAGTGGCTTATGATAGATCTTTATTCTATGGCCATTCACAATAAGAGGAGTTTGAGATTCATCAATGGTATTGATTCTTACCGCTCCATTGCTAAAGATCTTGTCAATCTCATATGGCCCAAGCCAATGAGTCTGAAATTTTCCTTTAAAATATTTAAACTTGGAATCAAATAGCAATGCCCAATCTCCTTCTTGAAACTTCTTCTCTTTGATGTATTTGTCATTCCATTTAGCTCTTTGATATTGAACTAGATCAGTTCTTAGAATTGCCTCTTGTCTAATCTCATCTAGCTCATTCAACTGCTCCATTCTATGCTTTTGGGCTTCTGATAGATCCATCCCCAACTGAACTGCCATCTTGAAGGTTTTGACTTGGAACTCAATGGGGAGCAGAACTTCTTTCCCATAAACAAGTTCATAGGGAGAATGTCCTGTTGTATTTCTCCATGTAGTTCTGTAGGCCCACAAGGCTTCAGGAAGCCTTTCTGCCCAATCTCTTCTGTGTAGATGAACAGTTTTGGTGATGATACTTTCGTGAACTTTGTTTGTAGACTCCACTTGACCATTTTCTTGCGGATGGTAAGGAGTAGATCTTCTGTGCTTGATTTTGTATTCTTCCATTAGCTTCTCCACCAGGTTGGATGTGAATTGGCTTCCCTGATCTGTCACAATTTCTCTTGGAACACCAAAGCGAGTAAAAATATCCTCATAAAGAAAATTAACAACTGAATTTTCAATAGCAGACACTAATGCTTTGGCTTCCACCCATTTAGTAACATAATCAGTACAAACCAATATATACTTCTTTTGCTTAGATGGTGGATTAATAGGTCCAATGAAATCTAAAGCCCATTTTTCAAAGGGTTCGATGAGTACCTGTGGTTGCAATGGCATTTCATTTGAAAGGGTAGGTTTCTCTACTCTTTGGCAGCTGTCACACCTTTTGACATATTGGTTTGCATCTTTGAAGAGGGAAGGCCAACAATATCCTAAAGAGAGGATTTTATAGGTTGTCCTTTTGTCAGCAAAGTGTCCGCCGCATGGTTCATCATGACATGCCTTGAGGATATCAGGCATTTCATCCTCCCTGACACATCTTCTGATCACAAGATCTGGCCCTGTTTTAAACAATTCGTTAGAAATCCATTAATATTTTGAACTCTCCTGAATAATCTTTCTTCTTTCACTTGGAAATAAATGTGGAGGAAGTTTCCCTGTAACCAAATAGTTAGCAATATCTGCATACCAAGGGGTCTTAGTAGTTACTGCAAACAAGTATTCATCAGGAAACTTATCCTCTACAGGAGAATCTTCTTTAGTATTCTGAATCCTAGACAAGAAATCAGCTACTGTATTTTGTTTCCCTGGTCTATCCAACACAGTAATATTGAATTCCTGCAAAAGTAGGAGCCATCTTGTCACTCTGCCATTAGTAACAGGTTTGTTCATTAGATATCTAATCGCAGAATGGTCAGTATGAATAAAAGTTTCATAGCCTATTATATAATGTCTAAACTTATTGATTGCATGAACAACAGCTAAAAACTCTTTTTCAGTCACAGTATAGTTCAACTCTGTGGGAGTCAAATTTTTACTGGTATAATAAATGGCATAAGGAACTAAATCTTTTTGACCCAACACAGCTCCTAGAGCTGTATCTGAAGCATCCGCAGAAATATGGAAAGGGAGTTTCCAATTTGGTCCTCTCAAGATAGGTGCTTCAGATATTCTTGTTTTCAAAGTTTCAAAAGCTGATTGACAATCAGGATCCCATTTAAATTCACAGTCTTTTGTAAGCAACTTGAAGAGTGGAGATTCTATTTTAGTGAAGTTTTCTATAAATCTTCTATAGTAACCAGTAAATCCTAGAAAACTTCTAACATCTCTTTGACAATTTGGAATAGGTAACTTGGAGATGACTTCAACTTTTGATCTATCAACCTTAATCCCATCTCTCGAAATATGATGCCCCAAAACAATCCCTTCAGTAAACATCATAAAGAATTTTTCATGGCTTAATGAAAGGTTTGTTTCTTTACATCTTATAAGAACTTTTTCCAAATTTTCTAATGCCTCTTCAAATGAATTACCATAAACTGTAAAATCATCCATATAAACCTCCACACAATCATGGATTAGATCAGAAAAAATTCCTAGTACTGCTCTTTGGAATGTTGCAGGTGCATTACATAACCCAAAAGGAAGCACTCGATAGGCAAAATTCCCCCATGGACAGGTAAATGTGGTCTTATCTTGATCTTCAGGTGCTACCTGAATTTGATTATAGCCACTAAAACCATCCAAAAATGAAAAGTACTTTTTTCCTGCTAATGTATCTAATACCTGATCGATAAAGGGCAAAGGAAAGTGATCCTTCAAAGTTGTTTTGTTCAATTCCCTGTAATCAATGCATACCCTCCATTTACCATTATTTTTAGGTACTATAATCAAAGGAGAAACCCATCGGCTATCTGAAATTGGATAAATGAAGTTTACATTGAGTAGTTTTTGGAGCTCTTCTTTCACTATCTCCCTAAGGTTTGGATTCATCCTTCTCTGAGGTTGTCTGATTGGTCTATTGTTTTCCTCAATATAGATATGATGGATGAAAGTCTTAGGATCAATACCTTTCATATCAGTATACTCCCATGCAAATGCAGTAGAATGTTTTTGCAAGATTTTGGTTAGTTCTTCCTGTTGTGACTTTTCCAAATTTTTGTTGATATTCAATGTTTTTCCGGGAAAAATCTCAATGGTAGAACTACCGAACTCTTCCATAGAGTAAAGAGACATTTGTCTTGATGATAAATATTCAATGTCAGATTCCAACTGAAATTGTGTGGGGTCATATTCTGAAGATGTCTCAAAATTTTCTAATGTGTTCAGAATTTGACTATCCTCACTGATTTCAGAAATGGTAAAGATAGGTCGATAGTGTCCTCATCATCGACCCATTCATTGTCTCCTACTTCTGTGATTGCTTTTGCTGGAGGATACAAATTGAATTTCTTTGTCGAATTACCATTAGAAATGTACATATCCCCAGATCTACAACTAATGAAAACATCAGCTGTGGCTAGCCAAGGTCTTCCTAAGATAAGTGGGTGCCCTCCTAGATTAATCTTGGGAGTCAAAATCATAAAATCTACTGGATATTCCCAAGAATCTAAGGAGACTAAAATATCTTCTAATACACCATCTGGTTTAATAATTGATCGATCTGCAAGTTGCAGTAAAGTAGGTGTAAAAAGAAGATTAGGAAGTTTTAGCTGTTCCATAGTCTGTCTACTCATAATGTTGATAGCAGCCCCTAAGTCAATCAATGTGTTTGGAATTTCTATCCCATTTATATGTGTCTTGACAATTGGACTACCCGGATCTACATACTTCTGCATGGTAATTTTTCCCATCATGATATCTGCAATTTTTCCTACCAGGTGGATTCTTCTTGTATCTCTTAGTTTCCTTCCTGGTCTTTTGAGACTCAACTCCTTTATTGTTTTTGCTAGAATAGGAATATCTCTAATGGCTTGTAGCAAGGGATTATTGATACAAACATTCTTTAATTCATCTAGAAAATCATAGTTAGGCAACAAGATTTGTTTTTCCACCCCTTTATCAATTTGTCATCTTTCAGGGAAAGGAGGTGTGGAAGAAGATGCAGGTTGCTCAACTATAGGAGTTGTGGGGGTTAACTTTTCTTTCTCTTTTTGAATGTTTTAGTTTTGAAGAGATGCTTCCTCATAACCCTTATTGACTTTAAGAGAGTCCTCCTTAGAGGTATCTTGCTCTTGGACATCTATAGAAGGTTTTTCTAAAACTCTACTAGACCTGAGTTGAACATCATTGAGAGGAAAAATCATATAGGAAGGAAATTGTTGTCCTTCTATCATGTAAGTATTCTGAGGATTTTTATTGTTAGGATTTGGCATGGCTGAGCTGGAAGTTGATTTGTTTTTTGTTGGAATGGAAGCATGAGTTGAGGATTTGGATTTTGTTGAGAAGGCTATTGTTGTGGAAATGGCAATGAAAGTTGTAGATTTGGGTTTGGAAGTTGTGGAGCTTGTTGATTTTGAAAAGATGGAGGATATTGATAAAATTGAGCAAATCTCCCATAAGGATTTTGCATACCTTGTACCCATGACTGATATGGATTTTTAGGTTGGGGCCAAGGTTGTTGCCAAGGATTCCAATTTGGTGGGGGTTGAAAATTCATAGGGTTGTTAAACCCTTGAGTTTGTTGCCCCTGCCAAGGTCTTCTTGCAACAAAACAGAGAGATTCTACCGAATTTGGATCTTCTTGAAAGACAACTTTGAGTCCAGGAATTGAAGGAAAATCCTTGGTCTCATGATTCTCTGAGCAAATCATACATGTTTCTACAACTTTTGCATCCAAGGGACATTCCCTTAAAGCATGTTTCTTCCTACATTTCAGACAAAAGATGGCTAGAGCATCAGTTTCTGCTTTCTGTTTGTTTTGAATTTTAAGGGTGTCTAGTTGTTCACTAAGGCTCCCTAAGATATCAGTTTTGAATTCATCAAGCATATTGCCAATCTCTGCCCTACTTACTGATCCAGTTGCAGATTTGTTTGCCCTGATAAGAGAAGGATCTCTAGGCCCTTTTTCCGTTTTATATTTTCCCCTTGAGAGATGGACACATAGTTCTGTTATGTCACAAAGTGGAAGTTGAGAAATGTCTCCTTTCCCCATCATGTTTAAAATATCTACCCATTCATCTTTGATGGCTTTTAATAGAAGGGCTTTCAAATTTTCCTCATCTAAGTTGCTCATCTTTGCTCTTTTTAAGTTGTATTGAAATCTTTCAAGTAAATCCTCCAAATTTTCATCTTCTTTTTGCACCATTTTGAATACCTCATCCTTGTGATTGGTGGGCATGCAATAGTCCAGGTATCTATCCAAAAATTTTTGTTTCATATCATTCCAAGTCCTAATAGATTGGGTGACTAATCCCATGAACCATTTCAAAGCGGCTCCCTTCAATGTTGAAGGAAACAGTTTGAGTTTTTGAGAGTCTTCCATATAGTCATAGGTTCGGTACACGACTTCAAACTCAAACAGAAATGTTTCAGGATCCTCACTTCGCAATCCATAAAAGTTGGGGAGGACAGATGGTGAGATGTTTTTCATCGTTGTATGAGTTTCCTCATCAACTATAGGGAATCCAAACGAGTTGTCCCCTTCCATATTTCTTCCATTATTACCTCCACCTCCATCATTGTTGCCTCCATTATTTCCTCCTCCTCTACCTCTACCTCTACCTCTGAATCCATCTACTACTTCCTCTGTCATGATAGTTTCTTCATAGTCCTCAGAGTCCTCTGGTTCTTCTATCAACGGAGGATGAGAGGGAGTTTCTTCCTTTTCTTCTTCAGGTGATTCTACTTCTTTAATTACAATATTCTCTCCTGTAGAAGTAAAGAAAGGGTCTTCTTCTAAATGAGATTTGGTAGATGGTGTAGGAGAATCCTCTAATTCAGCTACTCCTTGAATTCCAGGAATCTTAAGGCTAGGGGTAGATGGTGGTGAATCTTGTCTATGCCTTGAAGAATATGGAGTTGTGAAAATCGAACTCTTGGCTCTAGCTATAAACCTCCCCTAGAATCTCTTGCTCTATGCATGTCATTTTTTTTATTTTTAAGTTGGGCTAATAATTCTCTTTCTGATCTTCCAGGTCACACTAGGTGCAAGAAGAGAGCATACTTAAGAAATTATTGAACCAATAACTCTCTTTTCTGATCCTCTAGATCACACTAGGTGCAAGAGGAGAGCATACTTCAAGAAGTTATCAATTTTTCCCTTCCTTTTATTGTTTTTTTTTTTTTTTAAGAAATTGGCTACCTAGTTACACTTCCCCGGCAACGGCGCCAAAATGTTTGGTCAATTTAGTGTGTCCTAAATTGCTACAATAATTTGTCAATCCGGGATTCGTAAGATGACAAAGTGTGGCGCACTATATGTGCAAGATAACCTATCTCTTACTTTTTGTCGTTTTTGGGTTTTTTATTTATCTTGGGGGTTTTTATCTTGGTTGGTTTCCTAATGTGAGATGGAAATTCCAAAAGACAAGTATGGATATAAATGTTCAAGGCAATGATGTCCTTTATAATGATTTCCCAAACTTCAAACTTCAAAAGGGTTTTAAAACATGCAATGACAAAATTAATTCCTAAAAGAAAATGAAAATGTGCCACTATACTAGTCAAACAAACAATGAACTATTGATCATGAAACCCATTACCCTTGCTGCTGTCTAAATACAAAAGAAACTGTGTTCAAAGAAATCCAAGAATTGCAAGCAAAGTAAAGCTAAAATCAAATTACATCAACTCATATTCTGACCCCTCACCATTAGTCTCGCTATGGCTTTCGGAGGTAATCATAAACAACTTGAGCAATCTGATATCTAATTTGCAGAAAAATAAACTAATATCAAATTACACACTCATACTTCAATCTCTCACCATTAGTCTCGCTATGGCTTTCAGAGGTAACTGATAATGACATGAGCAATTTAATATCTAACTTGCAGAAAAATAAACTAATATCAAACTACACACTCATACTTCAATCCCTCACCATTAGTCTTGCTATGGCTTTCAGAGGTAACTGATAATGACATGAGTAATTTAATATCTAATCTAACTAATAAAGCAAATGTACAAAACTGAAATAAATAAAACAGTGCTGGAATTAAAGGCTAAGAAAAATAAATCAGCAGAAGGACAAGATTGATTCCATGTCATTAGTCATTGTAAAAATATGTGCAAATTCCCGGGCTGCCTACTGTAATCTGGAACAAAGACACTGATCAGTTAACAGTAGTATAAAGCATGAAAAATTATGGATAGAAATAAAAAGTTAATACCATAAGAGATGTAATATATACATGTGAATAACTATGGCATAATGAACGTAAGGAAATAAAGCATGAAACTATACAGCAATAAACAAAACCTCGGCGTGTGCAGGGGCCCTCTGCACAATCCTCGGGCAACAGCTATCAACCACGAATTATGCTTATGAACAGAGTCTTCTCATGTATTCAAAACGTAGTCATAATAAGGAAATAATGTCACGGCACAGTGGACTTTCTTTTCAACAAAATTACATTATAGAAGCTAGCTACTAGGCATATGAGAACGCATTATTTATAAAAAAGGATGACATAACTACTTTCCTACAATCTGCGCTGATAAAAGACACGTGAACAACCACGTCCAGAAATCTAGCATTATGGCTGCCGTGAAGATTAAATCTATGGAGGGTGGCCGTTGGATTCGGCTTATGGAGCAGTTCACAGGTTTTGATATGTCCCCTGATATTTAGGAACGGCCATGCAAGTCTTCACGTGGTGAAAAACAGAGTTCTGTCACCGTAGGACTCTTAGGTTGACCACCGCTTGACTACCTTTGACCACAGCCTTCTTTGGTGAATTCGACTGAGCCAATAGGACTCGGTCCATATCCATGTCATTTCGAACTTGCCCATGTGGCTTGATTTGCCTAAAGACACCTGCAATATAGACTTTAACAAAATGGCTGCGGAAATTTGAATCAGCTGCGGAAAGTGACAAGATTCCGCAACTCAATGAGCAAAAATATAATTCAAAAAACAGACACAAAACATAGTTAAAAACCACTTTAAATGCTCTTTTATGATTAATATGCAATGATTTTGATGACTTAGGAGGTCCAGGTAAATGGAAAAAGTATAGAAAGGTGTATAGGAAAGATGCAAGTTTGGGACTCAACACTTATCCACCAAAATGTCTTTGATGGGAAATCCACTAGCCTTTCCCCTCAAGCTAACAATGATTTATTACCTACAAGAAATTTTTTTGGAGAGGAATCCTTTACTTATAACCGGATCTTTGGTAGTATTTACAACCCTCATGTGTTACACCTTTATGTTCCTGATAATCTATTAGCCCAAGAAATAACTTACCAAACTATTGCTAATGGCCTTTCAAAGGTTTTGAAAGATGCTAAAAAGACGATGTGGCCTACCTATCCTATTTCTTCTGGTGTTTATTCCCTTGACAATTTCAAGCATGCTGCTCATGAAATTGCAGAAATTCAATGTTTAAATTTCCCATTTATGCCTAATAGACAATATGATCCTAATGATACTTCCAAGAATTTCATAGCACATGCAAATATTAGACAGTTTATGCATGAGCGAGACAAGTTTGATGATTTATTTGAAATGCCTTCTACCTATACATAGAATGAGAAATTAGCAGAAACACAACTTATTCCTGAAGAATTGGATAAGTTTAATCAATATAGGAATAAAGGGATAACTCGTTTTCCATTTGATTTGTTGATAATTCCTCAACAAAATACAGAACATGATAATTTGTGTCCTCTTCAACAAAAGATAATGATACATCTCTAGCCAAAAAGAAAACTTCTTCATCCACTACACAGACTCAAGAGAATCAAACATCGATAAAATTTGATAAGATATGGGAATAATTCAACCAAGCCATACAAACAGCATAGCCTAAATATGTGAAGACTCTAGTGTACGAAAATACTACACAGACCCCTAAAGTGAAAGGGAATATCTCGCTCACTATTGAGGCTTCCAAAAAAGCTTAGGATACTAATGATTTAGAAATTATCCCAATATTTCTTACCTCTGAGGTAATTTTGAAAATTGAAGAAAACCCTCCTCTTGGTGTTTTTTTTAGTCTTAAGCATCGATTTGTGGTCAGCAGACAGAGAAAAAAAAGGAAAGTTTAACAAACCTATACCTTACTCCCTGATAATACCTATTTTGAAGTATTTTTGAAATATCATCAAGCATATACCAAAGAAGATATTAGTAGGCTCTCACAGTTTGTAGGGGCATATGAGACTGCTACTATTGATAAAACTTCTGAAGTAAAACAAATCCTTAGAAATATGAAAGAATCATGCAATTATAACGGGGACTAGAAAATGAAAAGAAAATTATTGAACAATAGTGGTAAGAACATCTTGCAGAGCTTCATAAAAATTTCAATGACTTAAAGCTTCAACATGAAGCTAATATGAAAAATATGGCCACTAAAATCCAATAAATTGAACAGAAGATTGAGTAGCTGAAAGTGAACCCTGAGATAATTGAATTTGAGAAAGAGGCAGGAGAAGTAAACACTCTCCTTTCTCAGGATCAAGTCACTTTATCCTAGAAATTTGGCAACTATTAGTGACTTATGCATATCAAGTGATTCATTAGTGAATCAATTCTCCGAGCTGAGGATATACTATGAAGAGGTCAAGGAGAATATTTGTAATTACATATTATGGAAAGATAGTGTTGCACAAAGATCAAATGATCTCCCGAGAATTTAGTAATCACAGAATTATATCATTTTAAATGAATGGTAAATCAAACTAAAGCATGCTCAAATGGAGATTGTCTGTGCGACAAACATTTCCAGCAATCTCACTGAATCTATCAGTGATAGTATACTATAAGAAAACTTGATCCAAAAATTTCCTGAAGATACTTTTAATGAAGTTAAATTTTTAACCAAATCGTTTTAATATTTATAAAAAAAGAAGGGTGAAAGCATCAAGAATCTGTCAAAGGTTGACCTATAATTCCATTCGCATTACTTGGTTAAACATCATAGTTCGTGACTCATGTTGAGGTGTCTGTCCAACACAACTACGAATCTCCTTACAGCACTCACTGACACAATATTTACACGACATATGCGCATCTTGCCTCATCATCCACTCGAATTAAAATTAATGACATATACATGTGAACATCGACAAAAAATGGGAGAATAACCTTCATCTCAATCATAGTCTTGTTATAACTGAAGCATATTATTGTATTTTACGTTATTTTAAGGATGGTTTGTTAAAACACTCCAGTATTTTATGATAATTTACTATTAGTATGTATTCTCATTAGAAACTATAAATCCCCTTCATGGATATGAAGAAAGGACTCTGAATTTTTTCAAGAGATATTTTGGTTTTCACTACTTTAGATTCAAGTCATTTTTGGATAAAGTGTAATCACCACTATTTTCCTCATGAGCAGAGTCAAAATATATCGGGCCTTACTATATTTGTATTATTGTTGTGCATATGAGTTGAATGGTTATTTTACTTGTGTTTATTAATATATGTTTCTGCAAACAATTGGACATTTATCACTATTGATGTGTGTGGTTGCAATCTTACAAGTATACGAATGAACAACGAAATCTTATATATTCGAATAACTTCACTAGCTAATTTAATTAAATTTTTTATCATTATATATCTTAACCTCGTAAATGATTTATGATCTATATTTGTCATGTTATTTATGAGATATTTCTAAACGTAACATATACAAAAAAATATTTCCCATGTTAGATAGTTTAAGTTTTTTTATTATTTATCACTTAGTTCGATTAAAGGAATATTTTGATGGATTTTTAGTGTTGGGTAGTAGAACCTACTTATATGAACATTCCAGTTGAATATTATGATCATATTTTTTCCTTCCAGTAGTTGGTGTATTAGTTAATCAATAAAAATGAGAACCTTCCTACATATATAACATAATTGAATACTAGATCAACAGTGACAGGAGATGCAAAATTCATATAGATACTTCAAATATCTCATCAGGATTTCCTAGCAGCCAAGAAGTTAGTGGAACAAACACTTAACGAACGAGTTTATTTAATGACTACACTAAAAAATTGGCCCACCTAGTCACATCAAAGCATAGGAAATAGTGATTCATGATCTAGATGTAAGGGAAATGACAGATGCAAGAGAAAAAACATTGTAAAATAATATATTTTAGGAAAGGGAGATCTAGGCCTAGGTAATGTAACATGAACACTAATGGCTTAGAGAAGGAAACAAAGAACAACATCAAGCTAATCGTGCTTCTAACTTCATGCAGATTATACCTAACCAGTTTTAGTAGATTGAGAAAATCAAGCATTTCGTCCAAATCACATTGGAGGAGAATATGTTGGAACAAAGTATCCAAAATATATCAGATCTCAAAGAATAAAGTACTCAAAGAAGGTTAGTGGTTCGTGAATGGTCCATTTTTTTATGAAAACTTGCAAATTTTTGCACCAGCCATCTATAACTAAACATGCGAGTGCCATTAACAATTAATTCTTTGTTGCTACAATTTCCACGACCCAACCATTAGTTATGCACTAAATACCTCGAAATCTGCTTCAGCTTCAATACATCAATCACACGAATTTGAAAGGGATCAAGTAGTGCCCTAGTCTGCATAACTAGTTCATGAAGATATGACCAAGCCTTTAGACACACCTATCAAGGAAATGACAAAAATTATGCATTGATTTACATTTTAATATATTATGTACTGAAAATTTTGTAATTTTTTTAGCTCATGCAAATCCAACAATGAATGTATAAGCCAATTTTTGTATTTATGTTTCACTCCAATTCTTTGCTTCTTCGGGATGAAGAAAACCAAGGATGGGGGAGATTTTGGAGGGGCTAGTCAAGTTAGTAGAATAGCTCGTTCGAGCTAGATAATTATATAATTTAAATACAAATATTAAGATAAATTAAGTCATATTAGTTAAGAGTCAATTTAGATATTTATGTTGATGTAACAATCCTCACATCGTATAAAGATCTATCTATGTATGGTTGAATCAAAAGGAGACAAACTCAAAATCCCAAGGGATGACGAGAGGTACCGACTCCACATTTTCAAAAAAGAAGAAGAAGAAACAATCAAGAATTTTCCAATCATGGATGTAAGAGATAAATATAGTAAACAAGGGGAAAATAGAGTTGAGGATTTGTGTGGAACTGGAAATCCATTCAAGAAAGGTACCAAAGAAGTAGTGATTCAAATTCAATAGCATCAGAAAAAGGAAATACACAACAAATAATATTTGTGTGGCAAAAATATAAATCATGCTTCCAAGTGTTTATATTATGATAAATAAATCACCCTAAATAGCGATAAATAAATGGAGATGGTAATTTTTAATCCCAACCCTTGGGGTTGGAAAAGAATTGAGAAGAATAAAGAAAAAAAGGAGAAGCTTAGTGATTTTTATCACAAGTAACTTCAACACATTTATGTAAATTTTACCGTATTTTTTTTTCATTTTTACTATTTCGATAAGTCATAAGGATTATATGGTTGAATCATTTAGGCATGGATGTAATTTTATTTTATTTCATACACATAGTTGGCGTGTGTACAAAATGCAATTTTATCATTTTTAATGAATAAAATTATATTTTTTTTCCTCTTGATTTTTTTTAATATATTTGAATAAGAAACAAAAGAGGAAATTAATTGATAAATGTGATTTAGAAGGCTAAATAAATACATCATGTATGAAAAATGAATAGGATTATTAAGAATGAATATTAGTGTTTAGGATTTTTATAAAGATTCAAGATTATGATTTTTAATAATTAAAGAAAAATTTAATAACTAAAAAAATGATTTAAAATAAAACGAAGTTAATTAAATGTTATCATATTAAACAAATATTTTAAAATCTATTATTAAATGGGGGAATAAAATAAAACATTGAACGAAAGATGGAAAATACAATGATAAGACAGTCAATAAGTAAGCCTATGAACTAGGATAGAAAAGTCAATGAAAATTTTGTTAATGACTAAGCCTATCAATAACGAGTTTCCAAGATTTGCTAAGTTTGTAGCCATCATCCCTATTGAAATTATTAAGGCGCCTTGCAACCTCAAGGGTTTATCCAATAGAATGGGTGGATTGGAACAGAGCAACAATGAGGATCTTAGCTTGATCAAAGATAATGAGGTTCTTGGAGTTGGATTGTTCTACCAATGAAAATTTTAGAATCCAATTATGAGTCATTTTCTCTACGTACTCCTTTAGTTAAGCTTTATAGGACCTACCAGTTTGTCTAGTATAATATTTTCCCCATGAATAAGGAATAAAATAGACTCTAATCAGAGGCTCAGTATAAAAGCTCAAAAATGGAAGTGCTCAAAATTGATTGGAAACTGAATGAAAGCGACAGGTCAATCACCAGGAATTGGCAAAATTCGTTTTGTTGAAAACTGACTCCAGATGAAGAAGTGAAAAAACAATGACATGTTTATGACATGGCAGCCTAGTCAACATGCAAGGAATATTCTTAAGTTTCTTCCCAGTGGCACTGTGCCAAGAGTCACAACAGGATTCACTAGTGAACTTTGGGGGTGAAATTGTTTTATATTTTCTCTCCTAAGGTTGAATTTTACTTTTTTTATATTGGTTTAGGACAACCCAACCACAGGATGACACGTGGTGAAGCCAGGGGCCACCACTTGTCCCCTCTCGCGGACCTTCTCCAACTCCAATGGTCGAAGGTGATTATGGTCTGAGTTCCAATTTTAAATTTATTAATGGTGCAGGAGCATATTATATATTACAAAATCTAATTACAAAGTTCAAAGCTTGATGTTATATGGTTTGAATTGAATGTTAACCAAAGTCCGAACTTATGGTCCGTGGAATTTCTTAAACCTAAGGTTCATATCTATATGGCACATATATATTTTTTATTACCAAAGTTTGCAACTATGGCATTAGTGGAGTGCATATTCAAAACAAACCAAATGTTTGGCATATATGGTGAAAAATATATGTATAGGGGTGAAGGTCATGCTGGAACTGATCACCTCCTACCAAACATTAGCACTTATTACCAATAGACCACAGGATGGGACTTGTAAAGCCTCCGCGACTAAATTATATTTGAAGTATACACGTATCATCGATGGCGGAAGGGAGAGGGTCAACCCCCAGGCCAGACCTCCTCTTCACGTGGCCTTCCACATGACCAGACCAGCACCCATCATAAACATGTTTAGAGCGCATTAAATGGTGCTTATCCACAATTAATCTCCCATTAATCTAATTAAAATGGCGGAGTTTTACAAGGCACCCCAAATTTCGGTAGAACCACTAGTTTGTCAGGGTTATCTAGAGCCTTCTCTAGATTTGGAGGAGGAATCCAGGGAAAAATTGAATAGGCCATATCTTGAGCAATTTTTGACCAATTTTGGCTTCGAAAGAGTCATCCCTAGCATATTGGCATGATCTGAACACATTGGAATAAGTTTCAGAGGTAGTGGAGTAATTATACATGTGTTATTGTCACTTTGAATAAAATTAAAGCTGAGGGCCACCAGGAAGGACAACCATACCTAGATCGGCTGAAGGAAAAATGGAGTGAATGAATATCCGTTTCTGATATATTTTGACATTCTCAACTCACTTGAGTATGTTTCAGGAGAATATGATGCATGTAAACAACATTTTTTTCACTATTGAGCTAATACATATGCCCAAGCCATGGAATCTGGACCAAGGAGATGTAGCCCAGGACGGGTGAACTCCTTCATCAAGACTCTGCGTTGATGGATCAATTGTGATGGTTTTTTGTTCTTTACGTTTCTACTGTTCAGAATTTGATTTTCATACATTTTTCTCTTGAATTCATTCATCAAAACTCATTCAATATCATTGTTGACACTTCTTTGAGGATGGAAGGATGTGCACATGTATGGTGGGAAGCAAGGACTCAAGAAGAGATTGAAAACTACGGTAAGATCTCTATGTCTTGGTCAATTTTTATTTTTTCCATTAAAATCAAATTCTATCCCTTAGCTTACATGGAAAAGGCTACTATGGATTGGCAAGATTTGAGACAGTTAAAAGGGAAAAGTGTGTAAGATTATACTCATAAGTTTAGGAGAAGAGCTCTAATTTTGGGTATTAATTTATATTTTCAAGAAAATTTGTTAAATTATGTTGGGGGTTTGCACAGTTACCTTAGGCACACCATTCTCATGTTTAATCCCACAAACATAGATGAAGTTTGTGTTAAATACATACACTTAGAGGGAAGAGGGAAAACAAACATAGATGAGAAAAGTGATAATGAGGGTAAAGGAAAAGGAAATTTTTATGGAAGAGGAAAAATAAATAGCTCTATAAAAAGAGAGAGAAAAAATCACATGCAAAAACAGTTCGAAGACTGGCCATGATGAAGACCATTTTTGGCAACTTCATCGAGAGTTGAAGCCAAAAAAACTGAAAGCCAAATAGAAGGGAAAAATTGTTGCTATAGTTGAACATGACTTAAGGTCAGATTCAAGAGATGAGAAAAACGTTACAACCATGTGTTTGAAAGGTAAACATATTGAAAGCACTAGTTCTTCAAATTGTTCAAATGCTACTCGTGATGAAGATACAAGAATACTACTTTTCCATATTAGAGTTGTCTCTAGACATACCAAGATTGATGCACTTTTTTATAGTGGGTCACAAGCTAGATTTATTTCCGAAGACTTGGTTAAGCAACTAGACCTTGAAACTATTAGACATCCAAGACCATATCCTTTGGGTTGGATATGCAAGAATGCAAAATTGCAGGTTACAAGGAAGTGCATAGTGAGATTCGCCATCATTTCAAACTTTCTTGATGAAGTTGAACTTGATGTGGTGCCGCTTGAGATTTCAGGCATTGTATTTGGAAGTCCTTATCAGCATGATAGGAAAGAATTATTTCATCGCCATGAGAATAATTATTTCTTGTTTAAGGATGGTATTGTGTACATAATTACAATGCATAAGAAGAAGACAAGTTTGTCTCTTATACATGCAGGAGAAATGAAGAGGATAGTGAATGCAAGTCAGAATTTGACATTGTTGATGATCAAACAAAGAGATGTTTTGAATCAAACCTTTCAAAAAGATGCTTATGCTTGTAATGAGATGTTTCAGGATTCTAATAGGTTCTCTTTGAAAGGAGGTGAAAAATATGTAAAACATTTGCAATAGTCAACATCAGTGTTGAGAAGTGTTGGAAACAAGATGTTGGTGCAAGAGAGTGCAAAGGTCAAAGAGAAAGTGACAAAGCAGCTTGGAAAATAAGGCATGAGTTCCACAAAGGCTTGTTTTTTGTTTCCAAAGGGTACATGGAAATGGCAAAGATACTTGGTGAAGAGTCGATGCAAGTACAAATCAAGTGAAACTAAGAATATCCATGGTGTCAATGTGCAAGGCGAGACAAATTTTAGTTTCCTTTGACTACTGACCAAGGTAGGAACAATATGGTTTATGCAAGAATAGCTTACTACTCTGCAAATTTAGAAAATTTGCAGCATGACGATGTCAATGACAACAAGAGAAGGTCACAAGGATCGAGGAAAAAGTTGACTTTTGTGAAATGCTCAATTTGATGAAAATGGGAAAATTTAAGTGGATAGAGACTAGAAGGGTGAGGGAACAGTTTCCTCACCCACATTATAAGTAATCCAAGGGCTTTATGGTACAAAAGGCTTATAGTGGGGAGGAATGATCAGAGTCTCAATATATAAGCTCAAAAATTAAAGTGCTCAGAATTTATTGGAAACCAAGCGACAACGATCGACCTATCACCAGGAATCCGATGAAATTCGTTTTGTTGAAAACTGACTCTTGATGAAGAAGTTATAGCCTACTCATCGTCATTTAGAACATGCCAATTTTGAAAAAAAAAATGTAGAACAGTGACAAGTTGATGACATGGCATCCGAGTCAGCATGTAGGGAATATTCTTCAGTTTATACCGAGTGGCACTATGACAAGTGTCACAACATGATTCGCCAGTGAAATTTGAAGGTGATGTTTTTTTATGGTTTCTCTCCTAAGGTTTAATTCAAATTTTTTTTATATTGGTTTAGGACAGCCCAATCAGAGGCTGACATGTGGTGCAACCAGGGGCTGCCACGTGTCCCCTCTGGTGGACCCTATCCAACTCCAATGGTCGAAATTCATTGTGGTCTAAGTTCGAATTTTAATTTATTAATGGTGGAGGTGCATTTTATATATTACAAAGTTCGATTACAAACTTCAAAGGTTTATGCTATATGGCATGAATCGAATGTTAACCAAAGTAAAAACTTATGGTTGGTGGTATTTTTTAAACCAAAGGTTCATAAATATATGGCGCATATATATTTTGTGTTACCAAATTTTGCAACTATGGCATTACTGGAGTGCATATTCAAAATAAACCAAAGGTTTGGCGTATATGGTGAAAAATATATGTATAGGGATGGAGGTCAGGGTCGAACCCATTACATCCCACCAAAAATTACCACTTATTACCAACAGACCATGGGGCGAGGCCCTTAAAGCCTTCGTGCTCAAATTATATTTTAAGTATACGCGGATCACCGATGGTGGAAGGGAGGGGGCCAGCCCGCGGGCCATCCCTCCTCCTCACATGAGCTTCCACATGACCTCCGACCAAGACCCATCATAAATATGATTAGTGCGCATTAAAATGTACTTATCCACCATTAATCCAGAATTAAACTAATTAAAATCCCAGATTAAAACGATAGAGTTTTAGGAGGAGGCCCCAATTTCCGCGGAAACACCAGTTTGTCAGGGTTATCTGGAGCCTTCTCTAGATTTGGATGAGGAATGTAGGGAAACATTTAATAAGCCATATCTTGAGAAATTTTCGACCAATTTTGGCTCAGGAAGAGTCATTCATAGCACATTGGTATGCTCTCAAAACATTAGAACAAGTTGCAGAGGCATTGGAGAATTTTTAAAGGTGTTTTTGTCACTTTGAAGAAAATTGAAGCCTCGAGCCACTACAAAGGAAGGCCATGCCTAGATTCGCTGAAGGCCAAATGGAGTGAATTAATAGTCATTTATGATATATTTCAACATTTTGAACTCATTGGAGTATGATAATTTGATTCATATAAACAACTATTTTTTCGTTATTGAGATAATACAGAGTCCCAAGACATGGAAGATGGACCAAGGAGATGTAGCCCAGGAGGGGTGAACTCCTTCATCAAAAATCTTTGTTGATGGATCAATTATGATGGTTTTATGTTCTTTAATTTGTTGTTTTTCAACATTTTATTTTCATACTTTATGCTCTTGAATTCACTCATAAAAACTCAGTTAATTTCCTTGTTGACACACATAAGCAAGAACGAAACCTATGCAAATAAAGCATAAGATCAAAAAATAAATATTAAATATGAAGATGAAATTAGCACATCAAAACTAACATTCATACTCAGATGAAGTCGGTATCATATCTTGGTTTAACGACAAGGTTTTTTTACTGATAGCTGTTTGAGTTTTGTGTAAGTTTAATGGTTGCAAATTTGTGATGTTGAGAAGTTAAAGTTGGCGAGAGGAGAATGGAAATTGTTGGTTGCAAGTCCTGAGATTAGGACCAAAAGAAGGATAGCTACAATAGAACCATATTCACACAAAGTTCCACTCATAGATGCACTTGAAGCACCTCAAGCTTTGTCTCAAGAAGTTGAGATTGAAGAGGTACAAGTTGTACAAGAAGCTGAGTTGATTGAAGAGGTACAAGCACCAGAAGTTGAGCTTGAATCCACAACCATAATGTCAGGTGTTGGAGAGACATAAGGTTATTTAGAAGAGGATGATGTAAACAGAGACTTCAGTGACATAAAGAGGATAATTAAAATTATGTTTGATGCATTTACTGCTGGGATGGCAGGAGAAGGTTCTAAGCCTCCACATGGAGAAGGAAGTTCAAATGATAAGAAGGATGATGAGAAGAGTTCAAAGGGTAGTGGAAGAAAGCCACCTCAATATCCATCATCTTCACCATCCTCGTCATCTTTGTCAACATCATTTTCCACTTCCACCACAAAAACCACTCACACTCACTCAAAAGCCACAGAAGGAAAGACACCCTTACTCAAACTAGATGTCAAATTTGACCTTCCAATGTATAATGGCGAGGTAAATGCAGAAATAATGGATAATTGAATACGTCAATTTGAGGTGTATTGTAGGATTCAAAACCTACATGAAGATGACATAAATATTCAATTGTCTTGTTTTAGGATGGAAGAATCTGCACTTGTATGGTGGGAAGTAAGGAATCAAGAAGAGATTAAAAACTATGGTGAGATCTCTATGTCTTGCTCAAGTTTTATTTCTACCATTAAAATGAAATTATATCCCTTAGCTTACATGCAAAATGCTATTATGGATTGGCAAAATTTTAGAGAGTTGAAAGGGAAAAGTGTGCAATATTATACTCATGAGTTTAGGAGAAGAACTCTAATTTTGGGTATTAAATTATATTCTCAAGAAAATTTGTTAAAGTATGTTGGGGATTTGCACAGTTACCTTAGGCACACCATTCTCGTGTTTAATCCCACAAACATAGATGAAGTTTGTGTTCAAGCCACACACTTAGAGGCAAGAGGGAAACAAAACATAGATGAGAAATGTGATAATGAGCGAAAAGGAAAAGGAAAGTTTTATGGAAGAGAAAAAATAAATAGCTTTGTAAAACGAGAGAAAGAAAAACTCACATTAAAAAATTGTTCAAAGACTCACCATGATGAAGACCACAACTAGCAACTTCATCGAGAGTTGAATCCAAACAAACTGAAAGCCGAAGAGAATGGGAAAATTGTTGCTATAGTTGAAAATGACTTAGGGTCAGATTCAGGAAATGAGACAAATATTACAGCCATAGGTTTGAAAGGTAAACATATTTCAAGCACTATTTATTGAAATTGTTCAATTTCCACTATTAATGAATATACAATTATAGAATTTTTCCATACTAGAGCTGTCTCTAAACATACCAATATTGATACACTTTTTGATAGTGGGTCACAAGCTAACTTGATTTCCGAAGATTTGGTTAAGAATGTAGACCTTGAAACTATTAAACATCCAAGACCATATCCTTTGGGTTAGATATGGAAGAATGCAAACTTGTTGCTTACAAGGAAGTGCATACTAAGATTCACCATCAATTCAAACTTTCTTGATGAAGTTGAACTTTATGTGGTGTCGCTTGAGATATCAGGTATTGTATTGGGAAGTCTTTATCTGTATGATAGGAAATCAGTATTTCATCTCCAAGATAAATAGTATCAATTGTTTAAATATGGTATTGAGTACATAATTAGAGCGCATAAGAAGAAGACAAGTTTGTATCTTATACATGCAAGAGAAATGAAGAGGATAGTGAATGCAAGTCAGAATTTGACATTGTTGATGATAAAACAAAGAGATGTTTTGAATCAAAACTTTCAAAAATATGATTATGCTTGTAGTGAGTTGCTTCAGGATTCTAACAGGTTTCCTTTGAAACAAAGTTAAAAATATGTAAAACATTTGCAATAGCCAACATCAGTGTTGAGCAGTGTTGGAAACAAGATGTCGGTGCAAAAGAGTGCAAAGGTCAAAGAGAAAACGACAAAGTAGCTTGGAAAAGAATGAATGGGTTCCACACATGCTTATTTTTTGTTTCCAAAGGTTACATGGCAATGGCAAAGATACTTGGTCAAGAGTCGATGGAAGTACAAAGCAAGAGCTGCTAAGAATCGACATGGTGACAGTGTGCAAGGTGGGACAATTTTTAAGTTTCATTTGATTAATGACCAACGTAGGAACAAAATGGTTTCTACACGAATATCTTGCTTCTCTGCAAATTCATAAAAATTGCATAATGACGATGTCAATGACAACAAGAGAAGGTCGCAAGAATCAAGGAGAAAGTTAACTTTTTGTGACAAGATCAATTTTATGAAAATGGGAAAATTTCAATGGATAGTGACCTGAAGGGTGAGGGAACAATACCCTCATCCACATGATAAGTAATCCAAGAGATTTTGGGGTCCAAAAGGTTTCTAGTGGGGAGGAATGATCAGAGGCTTAGTATATAGGCTCAAAAATGAAAGTGCTCAGAATTGATTGGAAACTGAACGAAAATGATTGTCTCGTCGCCAGCAATCCGACGCAATTTGTTTCATTGAAAACCGACTTCGGATGAATAAGTTATAGCCTGCTGACCGCCGTTCATAACAAGCAATTTTTTTAAAAAAAATTGCAGAACAGTGACAGGTTGATGACAAGGCATCCTAGTCAGCATGGAGGGAATATTATTTAGTTTATTCCAGTGGCACTGTGACACGCATGAAAATAGGATTTTCTAGTGAACTTTAGCAGTGAAATTTTTTTATGGTTTCTCTCCTAAGGTTGAATTCAAACTATTTTATATTGATTTGGGAAAACCCAACCAAAGGCTGACACGTGGTGCAGTCAGGGGCCACCACGTTTCCCCTATGGTGGACCCTCTCCAACTCCAATGGTCGAAATTCATTATGGTCCAAGTTCGAATTTTAACTTATTAATGGTGGAGGCGCATATTATATATTATAAATTCCAATTACAAAGTTCAAAGGTTGATGTTATATTGTCCGAATTGAATGTTAACCAAAGTCCGAACTTATGGTCCATGGAATTTTTTAAACCTAAGCTTCATAGCTATATGGCGCATATACATTTCGTGTTACCCAAGTTCGCAACTATGGCATTGGTTGAGCGCATATTCGTAATAAACCAAAGGTTTCGCGTATATGGTGAAAAATATATGTATAGGGGTGGAGGTCAGGGTCAAACCCATAAACTCCCCCCAAACATTAGCACTTCTTACCAAAAAACCACGGGGTAGGGCTTGTAAATCCTTCATGCACAAATTATATTTTAACTATACACGGATCATTGATAGTGGAAGGGAGGGGACCATCCCTCCTCCACACATGACCTTCCACATGACCTTCGACCAACACCCATCATAAACGTGCTTAGTGTGCATTAAACTCTTCTTATCCACTATTAATCTGTCATTAAACTAATTAAATTCCCAGATTAAAATGGCATAGTTTTAGGAGGCACCCTTTATTTCGGTGGAACCACCAGTTTGTTAGGGTTACCAGGAGTCTTCTCGAGATTTAGAGAGAAATTGAATAGGCCATATCTTGATCAATTTTCGACCAATTTTGGCTTAGGAAGAGTCGTTCCTAGTCGATTGGCATGATCTGAACACATTGGAACAGGTTTTATAGGAAGTGGAGCAATTCTACAGGTGTGTTTGTCACTTTTAAGAAAATTGAAGCCTAGGGCCACTAGGAAGGAAGGTCATGCCTATATCAGGTGAAGACCAAATCGAGTGAATGAATTTTCATTTATAATATATTTCGACACTCTGAACTCCTTGGAGTATGTTTCAGGAGAATTTGATGCATGTAAACAATAATTTTTTCACTATTGATCTGGATCTTCCAATGTCGATTTTAGAATCTGATTATGAGTTGGGTCTATGATATGCTCCTTAAGTCAACCTTTATAAGACCTGCTAGTTTGGACAATATACTATTGTCCACATGCATGGGGAATAAGTAGCCTCCCAGAGCAATAATAGGTTCCATTTTATCATTAGGAGATCTTAATAACTGCTGAAGGGTTTTATAACGTTTGAATATGGTTTTGATGTTCTTCTTAACTAATAATTTTGAAATATAATTTGTGGTTCCTTTTATATCTAGAAGATATAGGAGGATTTGGGAGGGGGAATGGGGTCTTTCGGAAGGTTTTAATGAGTAGATATATAAGCCTTATATATTTCGGAAGATTAATAATAATTCTTTCTGAGGGTGTTGGTGAGGTGATATGTCTCAAGAGATAAGAATTGGGGAAGAAAAATTATGAGCGCCCTATTGAAGAGGGTATTTAATATCATAGACTTCTGATTTGGGGGATGCTAAGAGTTCACATGGAGGTATTGTTGGTTAGTGTGATTTTTATTTCGATAATATTGAAAGGAAAGGAATCCATTAGAATTCCATGTGGCAAAGGAATTCATAAAAGGAAGGGATGATTATTCCTCTAGATCCATGCTAAATTGGATATGTGAAGAGAGATTGTTAAGATGTTTATAGAAGACATGAAAAGAAGGAAACCCATGTGGCCAAACAAAAAAATTATTTTCAATGAATTGATACCAACATTTTGGCTTGTGATTCCACAAATCAATTTTCTTTTACAGATATTTAAGAGATTAATATAATCCATACTAAAAAATAAATACATATAATACAACCTTACCCAAAAAACCTATTAAAAATAACACATCCTTAAATTATTCGCTCTTCTTAGGTAACATGCATTTCATTTACAAAATAATAACTATATCTTATACATTTATTTTATATTGATGTAATTAAATTTTTTTATGGTTTTATTTTGTAATCACAATAGATTCTTGTTCATTATATATTTATTTAGTGTAAAAAGGATCAAATCAAAGTATAAGATTTCTAAATTTTGAAAAAAATGGTTTACAATTCAAAATATTTATTTCCTTTTGACATTTGATAGATATGAGATTAGTCTCCCCCCCCCACGACGCCATCGACACACAAACACACACACACACACACACACATAGATAGAGAGCATGTGTGAAATCTACAATCATCATGAAAAGGATTATACATCAATAAAGTATTTTTTTTAGGATCCATATGATTCACATTAATTTTTTTTTGGCAAGCTAAATTGTTTTACCTCACATAAACCAAAAATTTAGTACATATTTTAGCGAGACACTATCATTCAGATTTATGGAAAATGGTCTCATCCTGCATAGACAGAAACATTTATTACCGTTTGTTATGAAACCAACTCCAAAAATAGAAGAAAAGAGAGATCAACGCCTTAGAAATAAGCCACTTCGAGGGGGCACAAAAGTGTGCGTACTTGGTAAGTCTATCAACTACCACCATGATGACACTCTTTCCTTCAGAATTAGGTAAACCTGTGATAAATTCCATAGAAATATCCTCCCAACGTTGACCTGGAATGGATAAAGGTTGTAGAAGACTCGTGGTCTTAATTGTCTCAACTTTATTTTGCTAGCAAACCAAACATTTTGCCAATAAATTTTGAATATCATATTTAAGGCCATCCCAAAAAAATTCTTTCTTCACCCTGTGGTAAGTTTTCAAAAATCCTGAGTGTCCTCCTAATGGAGAAGTGTGCAATTCCAAAAGAATATTTTGTTTTAGTTGGGAACTCTTATAAATATATAAGTGATCTGTATACCATAAGGAATCATTTTCCAACCAAATGTATCAGATGTACTAGGATCTTGCTGCAACTTTTGAATGAGTTTCCACACTTCTTCGTCCTTCTTCCATTCATCCCTTGGTTCGATTATCCAATCTGGTTGGATAATAGATATGGCACAAATCAAAGATTCCACCTCTTCATTCTTTCTTGAGAGTGCATCTGCAACAACATTTAGCTTCCCTTTTTTGTAGATTATTTCAAAGTTGTAACCCAACATCTTTGTGACCCATTTTTGCTGCTCTTCTGAAGATAGTGTTTGTTCCAAAAAGTGTTTAAGACTATCATCATCAGTTTTTACCTTGAAGTGTCATCCCATTAGGTAAGGTTGCCATTTCTTTAGTGCATGTACTATCTCTAACATTTCCTTGTCATAAATAGCTTTCTGTAAATACTTTCCTTTGATTGGACGAATTTCAAAAGAAATGGGTCTTCCTTCTTGCATTAAAATAGTACTAATTCCATTTCCTGAGGCATCACATTCCACAATAAAGGTTTTTGTGAAGTCTGGTGTAGCTAAGACCGATGCTAGGCACATTGCCTCTTTAAGATGTTTAAAGGCCCTAGTTGCTTCAGGATTCCATGAAAATGCATCTTTATTCAATAATGTTGTTAGAGGTGCTGCTATTCTCCCATAATTCTTAACAAACTTGCGATAATACCTTGTTAAACCGAGAAATCCTTGCAACTCCTTTATGGTTATGGGGACTTTCTATTCCTTAATGGCTTTAATTTTGTTAGGGTCTACCTTAACACCCTTGTGAGATACAATATGACCCAGATATTCCACCTCTTGTAATCCAGAGAAACATTTGGATGTTTTGGCATATAATTGTTTCTCTTGCAATAGTTTGAGCACCCTGTCAACATGTTGAACATGATCCTTCGAAGTCCTGCTGAAGATTAGTATATCATAAAAAAATACTAGCACAAATTTTCTAAGGAAGGGTTTGAAAATGGAATTCATCAACCCTTGAAATGTAGAAGGTGCATTGGTAAGGCCAAAAGGCATGACCAAAAATTCATAATGACCCTCATGAGTTTGAAATGTTTTTTTTTAATATCTTCAGTCTTCATTCTAATTTGATGATATCCTGAATGAAGATCCAACTTGAAAAAATAAATTGCTCCATGTAATTCATCCAATAATTCATCAATCACAGGAATGGAAAATTTATCTTTAATGGTGAGCTTATTGAGCTCCCTATAATCCGGACACATGCGCCATGATCCATCCTTCTTGTCCACCAATAATCTGGAGCAGAGAAAGAATTTTGACTAGGTTGAATTATACCAGCCTATAACATTTCTGCAATCATACGTTCAATTTCGCTCTTTTGGACATAAGGATATCTATAAGGCTTGATTTTTGGAGGAACATTTCCTGGAATCAAATGAATAGCATGATCATGATCACAAATAGGTGGGAGTCCTTTGGGAGTTTCAAACACCTTGGAATGATTGCCCAATAATTTTTGGAGATCTGCAGAAATAGATGATTTTGATGTTGGAGCATCTAGTGAGCATAATTGTGCAATATGCCTCATTTTTCATTCTTCAGAAGATTTTTCATGACATTCGAGATTATTATCCTTCCCGGCTTCCCTTTGATACCCCGTAAGCCGACTTCCTTTCCTTCTGAAAAAAATTCAAGAAAAGTTCTTGAAAAATAAAAGCTACTGTCCTCAAAGATTGCAACCATTGTACTTCTAGTACAACATCAACACCTCCCATTAGAATGGAAAGCATTGGACTATTCAATACATATTCCCCCATGGTTAGCTTGATATTATGGCATTTTCTAGAGAAATTTATAGTTCCTCCATTTGCAACCATCACTTGACATTTTGGTGTTAGGTATAGGAAACAATTCAATTCCTTGGCTACCTTACAATGAATAAAATTATGGGTACTACCCGAATCAATCAACAATATTACCTTTTTCTTCTTGATATGTCCTTATATCTTGAGAGATTGAGGAGCAGTAATTCTTGTCAATGCATTATATGATATGGTCGGACTCATTTCTTCCTCTTCTAGGGTTGGTTCCTGGTGTATATCCTCTTCTTTTGAAGATTCTTGTTCATTTTCTTCTTCCTCTTCACAATATATGTAAAATAATTTCTTCTCGGCACACTTATGACCTTTAGTGTATTTTCTATCACAAACGTAGCAAAGCCCTTTTTCTCTTTTTTCTTCCAATTGTTGTGGTGTCAACCTTGTAGGTTGTGGAAGTCTAGGATTAGCAACACTTCCATATTTATATATGTGAGTGGTAGGCTTCCTTGTTGCCATAATTTTACATTCAATTTTTCTTACCAACTTGAATGCCTTTTCCAATGAATTAGGTTCCCAAACACAAACTTCATGTTGGATGTTATCCTTAAAATTCCCTATGAAGACATCAATCCTGTGTTCCTCTTGAATATTAGTTACCCTTATATTCAATTTTTGGAAGTCCTCAATGTGCTCCACCATTGAACCCTTTTGTTTGAGATTTACCAATTGGCTAAAGAAGGTGTTGGTTTTTGTATCCTCATAATGTACTATCATTTCATCAGTAAAAATTAACCAAGTGACAATTTTTTTACAGAAGCAAATCCATCGATACCATATAAATGTATTTTTCTCTAAATGTAAAGTTGAAATGCGTACCTTTTGTGTGTTTTGCACATTATTGAGATTAAAATATTCCTCCATCTGTAGTATCCATGTTATGGGATCCTTGCCATGAAACTTCCTCATATCCATCTTTGGAATATGGTGGTTCTTCTATCAAACATTAGAGTGTATGAAATCACGATTAAAATTTATTTTGTTCTCATCATGGGTTTCCTCTACTATCTTTTCGCCATTAGGAAACATTTCTTGTATCAACTTTTCCAAACCTTCGATTCCTACTTTTAGATCATTCTTCATGTTTTCCATGTTGTCTTTCATTTTTTCATCAATCTCAGCTTCCATGTCATCCATCTCAACTTCCATGCCAGCTTCCATGCCATGCATATTAGCTTCCAAACCATTCATCTTAGCTTCCACGCCTTTCTTCAAACCATCCATATTAGTTTCCATGCCTTACTTGAAAAATTCCATTTCATTTTTTGTTTCTCTTTGCGATAGTGAAATTTGGTGCACTCGCTCTTGTAATTTTGATATCTCATGTTGCATTTCTTCATCTTCATGAGTCATAGTAGAGCCTTCTGAAGGCTTAATGGGTTTTGAATTCTTTTTAGGGGGGATTTTAGAACCAAATACTAATATTAATCCTTCAATATGCCCTTGGAATAAATTAAAACTAATTTTTTCAAACGATACTTATGTAATTCAGAAAAAATACACACCTTTTTCTTGCTTTTGAGGAGCTCGATATTGAATCTGAATTATCTCTGTGATTTTGGATCTTCAATATCTGAAATTGGGCCCTGTAGTATCCCTATGAATCTTCTTTCAAATTCCAGAGGTCTAACCTGATTTGGATTCTTCAAGGCAAAGTTATGCCAAATCTCCCACGATGACCTAATTATGGACTCGTTCAGTAGAGCGACCTTGTACAACGTGCCACGTGTCAATTTTTCCTCCTTCGGCTCTAAAATTGATACACATGAGACTACAGTATGTGTACTTGTATCCACTTTTTATAGAATTCCAATCCAATGCTCATAGAGATAGTTATGACGATTTTCCCACGATCACCTCTTTGAGATGAAACTAGGGAGCCTGAAAAATCTCTATTTTCCACAGACCCTATCTCCAAAAATATTGCGAATCAAGCTCTGAAATGTTTCCATGACGTTCCTCGGGATCACAGCTTTGCTCTGTAAAAATTTCAACTTCTGAACCCTCGTAGAAAAAAAGTTATAGCGAAAATTCCATGATGACCTGTTTAGGTTAAATTTAGGAGCGTGCAAAAATCCATAACTTGCACAAATCATATCTCCAAAAATATTGCGAACCGATATCTAAAATATTTCCACGACGTTCCTCAATATTTTGGCTTCGCTCTGTAAAAATTTCATTTTTTGAACCTTTCTGGAAAAATAGTTATATCCAAAATTCCACGATGACCTGTTTGGAGCAGAAAAACCTTAGAATCCAAAGCTCTGATACCAAATGTTATGAAACCAACTCCAGAAATAGAAGAAAAGAGAGATCAACACCTTATAAATCAACCACTTCGAGGGGGCAACCTCCAATACATTACATAAATGAACAATTATTGGATGATACAAATGACCAAAACCTCCTTCTATATATAGGAGTCCATGGGGCCGTAATATAATCCTAGCCGACCTAACAATAATAATGTAAGGGCACAATAATAACAATATTGGGGTTACAGTGGTACAACAATAACAATAAGGGGGCTACACTAATCACAATAAGCGACTAAACTAGTAATATAGGGACCTAACAATGTCTTTCTATAGACTAACATGTCCAAAGTTTTATAAAATGTAGTATCTGCAACATAAGTAGAGTATCTATGAAATCATCATATCGCAAGAAGCTAACAAGAAACATGAATGAAATATGAGTCAAAAGAACTAATTAGTGCCAACTGTTTTGCACTCGAACCTAAGGGTGTCGATAAAGTTATTATGAATGGGATATGGTGCTCAATTTGAGCTACATAGTTTGCCATATTTCTCTTCTCCCTTTTCACATTTGGAATGTTCACAAAGATAGTGTATTGATCAACTTTAATTTGCATCAAAATTCTTCCAATCAAAGTTTTCATCTTCTAATAGAGGAGTATAGCTTCAAGGTACTATTTTTTCTAACCTCTAGTATTACTAGGGTTTAAAATCATCTGCCCAAATTCCTCTAGTAACTTTGAGTCTGAAATTGCATGTCTATCTTTATCTACCATGTTTTCAAGGGTACAACTCTCACTGCAAATATCATTAAGAATGACTAATTTGAATTTTTTCCAGCCTCTTAGGCTTGTTCTTGGGCGCCACTGTGACCCGCGGGCCCTCAAACACCCTCGTCATCTCTTAATCCTCGAGCATTGATGTTTCTTGGTGACTATATGAGAGGGGTTTGTCCAAAAATAACCAACACACATTATATTGTTGAAGGAACACTAAGGTTCAAATCTCTGTTGGAATCGAAGTGCATGAACTCTAGGAGAGTCGACTAAACTAAGATAACAAGTATAATAAGAACTCAAAATGTAAAATCCCTAAAACACTTAGGGTTTGTGTACCACCAGTACTAGCCTACCTCATTGTTCAGAACCAAACTGTAATTGCCCTTAGATGCCATAATTAAACCAAATCACCCAAACAATAAGATAGGCCCCACTACCATCACTAGTAATTATAGGAAATCCACTGAACTAGACCCCAAGAAAGAAAAAACTACAAGATAGAGGTGTCTTAGAAACTTTTGAACTACCATGGGGAAATCGAGGTCCATATTTTGCGTGCAAGGAGTGGAGGATTTTCCACGAATTTCATAAATTATTACTACCCTCAAACCTCTTCTCTCATCTAGCAGATGAAGCTCCAGGTTGAAATCGCTTTCTCCTAGTACAAATTTTCTGAGATGTTAGACATGACTATTTATATTTCTTATAATGCATAGATCTACTTGGTACTTCTCGTTTTCCATGCCCCAACGTAAAGTTGGGAAGCCACCACTATTATTAAATAATTTACAACTAGCCCTTATGTTTAAGGCTCCAAGTTCCCAGATTACATAACCAAATCTTTGATCATTGATAGGGGTTGATTCTTCATAAGGCAATCACTTAACCAATATTGTTGCTCCCCTTTATCGATTCATTTATCAATCCACCAGTGCTCCTTAATAACTTCAATTTACACATGGTTGCAAGCATGGGGGTGGCACCCCCAAGCCACCCCCCTCCATTATTATTCCTCATGTCATTCATTGGCGAGGGTGGTGGGCATGGATACCGACACCACCATTGTTCTTGAGGCTCATCTCCATCAGGGATAAATTATTATTATTTTTTAGTCTATTTTCTCTTTATTTGTGTGTGTATGTGTTTGTGTACACATAAGAAATATCTAAACATGATATATAATATTTATATATAGATACTCACAATTAGTTTTATTATCCATATTTTTCAAAATGTTAAATGTCATGTTAAGAATGAAAGAAATTACAAATCTCTCTCATGCCTTGAATTAAAAGAGATAATAACCCCCTCTCTCTCTAACCAATATATTAAATATTTTATCTCTAATTTATTAAAATATGTTTTGTTATTAATGTTTTTAATATGTCATTAATCTACACATGTCCTTTACAATAAAATATTAGGTAGAATTTTTCTCATTTCAATTACTTTGTTTTCTTTTTATATCGAAAATTAATATAAAATTATGTTACTTGATATGGACATTGAAATATTTTATTTATAACATGCATAAATACATACACCACATGTCAAGTGAAGAAATAACTAATAACCCATCTCCCCCATAATTGAAGTATAAAGTAATTATACATTTTTTACTTTTTAATGACATTATCTCTCTACAACTTTATGTAAAATGAAGGTGAAAATTAAAGTATTTTATGTATAAAAAAAATAAAATTTGAACTTTTTACTGTTATTACTATTTTAAATTAATTAATTAATGTAAATCTTATTTTATTAATTTTAAAAGTAACTTTAGGAGACAATATCTCTCCTATTGAGCTATAGAATACCACTTCAAACAATAATATTTATTTTAAAAATACATTACATAAAAATATATTAAAAATATGACTTAAAGAGAGGTCATTATTTTTGAAACCTTAAATTAACTTACACACAAATTAATATTTAATATTTAAGTATGAAGAGTTTCCCACAAACTAATATATTTAAAAAAAAAAAACTATTGAAATAACTCATTATTAAATATATCAAAATGATATTCACAAAATAATATTTCATAATTTATTTTTAAAATTATAATAGATCTTATTATTAATATAATGAATTTTATTATATTCTTCATAAGTATAAAAAATTTAATAAAAAAATATTTTAGTTATTTAATAATTATTTTAATAATTTATAATTAAATTATAAATTTAATGTTTAAATTTTTGCTTTCATATTTATTAGGGATTTAAATAATTGAAATTTACAAGATAAAATCATTAAAAAAAAATTAATTTACTACCTTCTAAGTTATTAATAATAAAATATACAAATTGAAAGGTCAAATTGTTTTAATTTTCTTTTTTAATATCTAACAATGTTTTTTATAATTTATTATTAAATTATAAATATATCCTTGATTTGACTTTATATTTTTTTTTAAAAATAATATACATTTACAAAATGAAATCATAAAAAAAAATAGAATTTATTCAATATAATATAAAATAATAATAAAAAACAGACTTGATTCCCATCTGGACACAACCGAACTATCATCTATGGTTAATTTATAGTCTCCTAATATTTCCAGATCCGGAGAGAGACCATATTGCAAAGTCTCCAATAGTTGGTTTGTTTGCGGACATTTTTATAAATATAGGAAGTTGCGCACCGGGCCAGTGAAAGAGTTGACAGTTCTTGGATTTCTGGCGAGCTTACTTGACTGAGAGGCACTCGAAGCAGACAGTAGCTTTTCACTTGGTGCTATATAACGCTGGTGCAGACACCAAAAGTCTAGACATCATATTTCAAAACATTCAGAGGATCCATGGCTTCCGACGGAGGATCCATGGAATGGATCTCAGCCTTGACGAACACCCAGCCTTGAGGTACCAAAGTCATCAGGAGGTACCAAAGTTAGCGGCTTCTTCTGCTTCCAGGAGCACAAGCACCGCACTTCTACAGTTCCAAGGCACTTGGAGGCCATCAGAATGAGCGAACTGCAAGCAAATCGAATCCCATTTTGAATAGCCCGCCAACTGACCGCTTTCAGAATCGTGCTGTAGGGATGTTCTACTAAACAATTCTGCCTCTTCAGTCAAAAGGCACGAGTGATGCACAGGGATGCTGTGTTAAAAAATTAAACCCACAGGAGTCGATATATATCGTGTGCTGACATAAAGAAAAGAATTCAAGTGGCATTTTCTGCAAGTTTTTATAAAAATATATGTCAAGTGCTATGGAGGTGAAAATCCATAGACAAAGATTCTCATATCAAAGAAACACATGATATCCATGCGATGTGCTTCATGTCCTTCATGTCTGTACATTACTAATATAGATATGAGGGATAAGCTCATTACTTTTATTCTGAAAAAACCTCAGGAACAAAAGAAGGGAGGAAAAGATAACAAGTCATTGAGGAGGTTTGAAAAGGAACACATTAACCTGTGGAAGCTTTAGATGAAGAAAAACAAGAAATATTGAGAGAAAAGAAAAAGGATGATGTAAATTCAAAGGTGTAAAGAAATCTTCTCCTAGAGGGAGCCATGAGGGCCATGATGAGGAAGGTGATGAAGGAGTGAAATGGTAGGCACACCTATGTTGAGGTTAGAAGAGGGTCAAGGGGTAACAATTTGCCTCTTAAAGTTCAAATTTTGAAATCTTGTAGTTAAACATGCAACCATATTAAATATTGTCAACTTAAAAATAAAAGAAATAAAAATACATTATAAAATCATCATTGTAGCCCACCCAAGCATAGAATTTCAAATTTCTTTTCAGTTTCAAATGAAAATTTGATGACGTTTTTTAATTTTTCATGCCTTTGATTTTAAGTTCTCCTAAAATTTATGATTGTCAACCTCCTCAAATCTACAAACTCTTTTTCAACTGCTTTAAAAAGAAATAAGTGATAACATTCATGTTCATCTATTATAAAATATGCTAGCATCTACCATGCTTGACTAATCTCCTACATGTGGTTTGAGCACAAGATATTTAATGGCATTTGGTGTCCTAAGTCTCACAGTATTAGGTTATTAGACTAAAGCCAGGAATGTAGGTAGATGTGACTAAATAGTGTATCAATTTGCATGTGTTCCCATCAATTAGCTACCTTCCTAGCATTTGAGGGTAAGAAGAACTTGATGGTAAAGATTATACTAGTATCTATTAGAGACTAATTAAATTAAGCCTATTACTTGTCCAATATCCTAGTCTTCTCACAAGATCTTTTGTGGCATTTCCCATAAAAACGTTATTAGACTAGAGCAAACAGTGGAAGTAGATGTGAGTAAACCCTAACTCTCCATGGCCTTGTTCCTTCCATAATAGTGGCGAAAAACATTTAATTACTCATAGGCTGTATTATTATGTGTTCTTGGATTGGGTAATCCATAGAATTTGGTAGGTGATTTAGAAAACAAGTGGAGGCAATTAAGGAGAACAAATCCTCCTTCACATTCCATACCTCTTACGTCATAATGAGGATCATATCCCAAAATTACAAGTTTCAAATTATATATATATAGATATAGGTCTTAAGTGTTGCGGCCTACTGAAGCAAGCCTTGATTATGTTTGATTCGATAGTTCAATTATCCCAGTATCTGACTCTAGAGTCCCATCCAACACAATTTAAAAGTTCCCTCCATGAATCATTATGTCAAGAAGGAAGGAAATTATTTTTGGAACTCCTTGATTTCATGCAAGCTTGGGACCAAAATTTTGAACTATCTTTGAGAAAAGTTCACTCGAGCACTCAAAGCCACAAAGATACAAAAAATTCAAGAACTCCAAGGACGAAGATTCAGTTCATCAAAAAAATGGTTTGTTCCTTGATAATGTACATTGTGAATGGAGCTAGCCTTGCATCTATTATCATGGACTCTAAAGATGATCAGAGAACCTCACCTCCCAAGCCCCGAGGAGTCACCCATAATGAAAATCAGGGTGTTAGTATTTAGAGAGAGTTTCTTTGAATCTTAATATCAACCTTTGTCAAAGAATAATTTAAATGTTGATAAAATATTAATAAATTTTTACTATCAATGTTCCTTTACATGTAAAACATGCATTAGGAAGTTTTTTGTTTCCCTGAATGCTGAAGACAGGAAGAACAAGGCCTATTCCCTTTTCCTAAGATTTCCTTCTTCCACGTTCTATCCTCATTGGAAACTCTAAATTGATGGTTACATATAGATAATATCAATTTTCAACATTGGATTCTCTTTGTAAGTCAAAATCATTCTTTACTCTGTGTTATGTCTCATATCACATGATTGAATGGATATTATGGAGCATATAATTATGATAGAGGAATTTTACCATAAAATAAGTGTCTTACCATTTTTTTCAGTGTCATATGATTATGTTTATAGGAACAACTAAGAATTTTACAGTGGCTTATTCATAAGTTATCAGTTATAAGCCAAACTTAGTATGCCTAACTTTTACACCTTTCAAACGAAGTAGAAACTTGTGCGACAGTGGAATAGATATTTCTACCATAAATGCTTTGTTGGAACTAAACCTTTGGTATTTATTTAGAGAGAGTCGAGGAGAATATTTCACTTCCGAGCTGGACTCCAACTAGAATTGGATTTGATTAATGAAAAGACACTTCCAAGATGGAATGCTAAGAAATCATAGCGCATCAAAAATAAAGGTGTCTCAAAGGAATAAAATTGCATAAACCTAATGAAAATAGCTACGAAGAGAGCGTGTTGTCACTACATGTGGAATCTAATGAAGCAATAAGATTCGACATGTGAGTTATGTTGGCTTTCAATGGAAACAATGGATCAGTCACTCTAATTATTTTTCTAATAGAAAGGTATCTAGTAATTTTCCATTATCTAAATTTTTTGATTAGGTGTGCATTAATTTTTTTTAATATCATTTAAAATCACTTTCGTATTGTCATGCTTAGAAAATTTTCTTTGAAAATTTATTAATACAAATCTACACTAATCTACACTTCTACACTTTTTCGAAGAAACGATGCATATGATGTTGCTCCAACTTAAATTCTTATGCGATATTCAAAAATATTTATTCAAATCTTTTTTTGGTAGGTATATATTCACTAGAGTCTATTGTATATTTCCATAGCGGATAAGGGTGAAGAGCCAAAAGAAGATATGTAGCAAACCAAAATTTTATTGATTTTTGCAAGACGTTGTTTTGGGAGAAAGTTGGAGAAAAGAAATTTTGGTTGGATATTTTTGCACGAGACGCAGCAATTTAATTATTTTCATGTGAGAGAAAATTAGTTTGAGAAATTAGATGAAACAGGTACAAGTAAATTTGAAAAGTGATATGAAAACAATTTAAAAATAAAACGGTTTCGAAAAAAATTGCTCATGGGTAAGGAGACCCTTCAATTTATCCCGTGATACCTCCTTATATGTCATAAATGAGATTAAATAGATATTTTAGAGACCATTATTTTTCTCGTGAAAGAAACCCCCCAACCAATTCAAAACGATTTACAATTCACAAATAAACTTTGACATTGTGGATTTAAAACTTAACTACCCCACTTGACATCTAAGATGTTCATGGCATGCGCAGTAACATGAAAAGATGAGTAATTGTACGTAGGAGAACCTCCAATATCCATTTCTATGTTATTCTATTTTGGGTGTTTCTGTCATCAATTTCACCTATCTACCTACCTAGACAAGGATTTACCACCTTACACTTCACGTAATCCCATGTTTATGGACCAATGGCTCAAAAAATGGGTAAATCCTCTCATCCTCCATGAAAAAATACCTTTGAATTTCCCACTTAACAACATGCGTGTAAGGAATAACATCTACCTTGAATCTGATTTGGTCTTACTAGATGATATGGTGAAGTTGTCATAGTGGAAGGCATGGAGAAGCTGTGGGGTATTTCAAGGTCTAGATCGCAGGTTATTTCATATGACCAGTGAATACTATGACACCAAATCTATCGATTATTTAAAGGAATGTTTCCCATTGGATGTATGAAAAAACAAGAGACATTATAGCTACATAACCTTATCTTGTAAAAAATGAGTTGCTTCACCTACAAAAATTTATTATGAATACCATCTTCTTGTGATATCGAGATGTGGGTAAAATTTCAATATATAATAAAATAAAAATGTTCATGAACTTCCCATGAAAGTGAGTGTATCGATCGATTTTAAGTTTTTTGTTCCATCTTGCTCTCTCTACTATAGAGTTGTGTGATATTTGCATCATGTGACTAAAATATCTTCAATAAATAATCTTCTACTTACTGTGATCTTTGAGGAGTAGTGCATTTTATATGTGCAGCAGTGTGGTCGACGATCTCCTAATTGTGAAATAAGCTAAAGATCCTTTGCGGAATGACAGAACTCAAGTCTAGAAATCTGAAATCATTAGCATAAAGAAGGCAGCGCTGGATTATATGATTCTAAAATGATATGATATACTATGGTGGTTCAAGAGAGAGGGTGCGTGATTGATATTGCTCCTTGGAATCCTATGAAGCTAGCTATTTTTGTGAGGATAGGATGCTTACAACGTTCAAGATCCATTTATGTTTCTTGATTGAACAGTTGGTTTCATAATTCCATGATAGCAAAGGAAGTGATAGTTACCGCTGCTGTCGAATTACTAATCGGTCTACTTCGAAACATACTTTGAAACTCAATGTGATCTTTAACTAATACTATTTGATACTCTGCAACTCAATGTGATATTTGAGACTAAGATTTTTTATTTATTTATGAACCGTTATAGACTGTTTGAAAGGACATTTAAAAGTCCCGAGCCCCATTTCAAAGTCATTGTTACTACAAATTTAAATCTAGCTAAAGGAATTACTGACTCAATTAAACCTTTCCACCTGTCCCAGTATCGAAGGTAACTTACTGGATTCATTATTACTAAAAAATGATTTAAGTGAACCGGGCTAACTTCAATTGAATAATATCACAAATCTGAAAGAAGAAAGTCACGCATTGTTTAATAAAATATTCACAACACAACTTACCCTCGAAATATTGATACAACGAAGTTCGTGGAAAGATTGATCCAACGTAATTCTGCACCACACGAGTTCTCTTCAACATAGAAAATATTAGTAAAAAAATAAATATCCGTAAATACAATGTAAATGCTAACGATATAAAATAGAACGTCTAATCAAAAATTTGAACTAAAAGAAAATCTAATCGCAAAAATCGTTGCGATAGAGTTGGCAACACTAATATCAAAAAGGTTGTGCCATCCACAATGACTACCTTTCCCTAAAACCCCATAAAAATATCTGTCAACAAACCCCAATGCACGTATTTTTTGAGAAATTTGATCTGGGTGGATATTGGTGGCCACTCGCCTATTCCACCTAGTCAGTTTCATCAGTTTTCTTATTAAATATTTTTAGTAGTTTTTTAGGCCTTCAACTTCCAAATATGTTTCAAGGCCATAAATTTCATAGTCCTTGGAGAGATCTTTCCAACGAGGTATCATACGCGTCAAACACAGATACTATGACCAAGTTACGAACCCGGGAAGTTGGTTGTCTAACTAACCCCAACGAGGCCCATAAACTCTTGGTGTTACATCTCCTCGAGTTAGGGTTTTTGTTTTTTAGGATTTTCTCTTATTTTTGAATAATAAAAAGGCCCTTGAGACTCATTGTAACAGAGTTCAGAGGCATGTAGTTGCCACAACTCTTATAAGAGATAAGCTACCATCGTCCTAGCTAGTTTATGTTCATTATGTCTCTAAGCATATTTCAGTCATTTGATATTAATGAAATTTAGTTTTACTTCAGCTACATCTATGTGTTTATTTTTATTTTTGTCTTTTATTTTTTTCCTGCATAAATCTAGATTCAAGTTACAACTCCATGAGGGTTTGAAACATATTTTAGTTTCAATTTTTTGCAGTAATATTAAGTAAAATTCATGCAAGTGAAATAGTCTCCACAAATAATATTAGAGAGTGAAATATATCTCATTTGAAATTAATTTTTATTATATAAAACATGTTTTTTACAGAATTTTATTTTGTTTCCCAGTTTGAGAGATACGAGCAATAGAAGTTACACCTGTTTGCAACATTGTGTCGCCACGCGTCCTATGAGTTTGTGAAATAATTTTATAACCCCACAGGTCATAAAAATTTCAAGTGTATTATATCACTTGAAATATCTATTCAATACCTCAAATGGGTATTTAACAGAATTTGATTTCATCGCCTATAGTAGAAGTTATCATCAAAGTTACAGCAAGAGGTCCATTTAAACCAAGATCTAGATCAGTGGTATATGAGTGGTCTGCTCTTTCTTGATATTTATTTGCATGTCCCCAACGAGATCTAGGTATATGGAGTTAGGGTTCGATCAGGTTGAACCTTTGCAATATCAACCTTGCAAACTCGGACGACCTTCCATGGCGGAAGAAAAGAAAGACGAGAGAGGAGGAGATCCTATCAAAATATTGCTTGAGGAGGCCCTCGTGAAGCAAATGAACGTGATGATGGATAAATTTGCCGAGATCCTTTAACGACTTCCCACTGGTGATGCATCTACATCCAGCAACCACTCTGGAGGCGCCACTCCTTTCAAGGCACAAGTCAACTTCAACATTCATGTATTTGAAGACCAGATAGATGTAGACTCCATTGTGTATGAGTCTAGACCTCGTTCTTTTATTATTACTTTGGGAAATAATTTGTACAGGGTACCGCAGGTAGTACTGCCTCCCATCGTCTCTTTGATTACTGAAAAGCAAATTAGTAAGATTATTTCCTAAACTAGGAATTTTTTTTTCATTAAAATTCAGCCAAAGGGAAAGAAGAAGATTATGGACCTCCAAACATGGCTCCCCTGCACAAAAAAAACAAATGGAAAAAGTTATGGAGGAATAAAATGAATTTTTTCCTCAACCACAGAGGTTCCTCTACACTATCAGGTCAAGCACTCCACTGATCTAACCTCAGGTGCGCCATCACCTTATGTTGCCATACCTCATGCAAAAACATAGAAAAAATCTATGTTTGTACTCTCTCACATCCGCAAAAAGGTCCATGACATATTAGAGAAATCCAATGCCAAGTACAAGCAGCGCCAAGATCGACATCGAGTGCCACACAATTTTGAGGTGAGCAACACATTTTGGTTACATTTTCCAGAAGGAGGGCCTCTCATAGTGCTAGGATTTCTGGACCCTATATTCGGCGAGCTTACTTTACTGAGAGGCACTTAAAAAAGACAATAGCTTTTCACTTGGTGCTATATAACGGTGGTGCAGACACCGAAAGTCTAGAGATCATAATTCAAAACATTCAAAGGATCCATGGCCTCCAATGATGGTCACAAGAAGGATATGCCCAGTCTATTTGGAGTGGATCTCACCCCACACTACAATAAGTTTAGCCTTTACAAACACCCAACAATGTCATATTGAGCGAGCAAAACCCTTGCAAACAAGAAAATTCATCAGGAGGTACCAAAGTTGGCAGCTTCTTCTGCTTCTAGGAGCCCAAGAACCGCCCAACGCCCTAATGTTCGTGTCTTTCTTTGTCGCTATTGCTCAAAAGAGTTATATAGTTCTAAGGCACTTGGAGGCCATCAGAATTCCAATAAGAATGACCGAATTGCAAGAAAATCGAATCCCAGTTTGAATACCCCGCCAACTGACCGCTTTCAGAATCATGTTGTAGGGCATCAAACTTTCTATTCCAACCGCAGAATTTCTCACAATTTTGTGCTGGAGAGAGTGGACCTATCATATTTAGTGGGTGATACCCACGAGGTACTTGAGTTTGCGTCTTCTGCTTCCAAGATCACAAGCACAGCTCAGGGCCCTAATGCCCGCGTCTTTCTTTGCGACTATTCCTCAAAACACTTCTACAGTTCTAAGGCACTCGGAGGCCATAAGAATACCCATAAGAAAGAACGAAGTAACAGGTAATCGTCCTCTAAACGATGATGGTCTATAGCCTTACATATTTAACACCACAGGCTAGATCCTGCATTTAATGGATTTGGTGCCCCACCAACCATGTAATCCCTGAAGATATGGCATTGCTCTTTAAAATGTCCCTCCGATTTTCACTTTGTACTTGATACTTCTTCTCTAACCTATATTATTTTCTTGATGTATTGTATCAGTACGGTTAGGCTCACGAGATGACTCTAGATCTGTTGCATTCCTGCATTAGTATCTCCTATAGAAAAAGCTTCCAATTTCATTGTAATCTCTAGATCTTTGGCTTGAGTTCCTATCTTTTGTTGCATCAATGTCAATCTGATATGCAGTATAATCGTAGCAATAAACCATTTTTAATGTTGGTGTGGAGCTATGTTGAAGCTTACCTGATCCAATAACAACTTAAATATCTGATCAAACTCCCAAACAAACTCAGTAGTTTTTTGTTTAATCTCTTTCAACTCAACGCTTAGAATTGTCCTCTTAAACTCTCTTATGAGTGTTGTTTTAATATTTGCAAACCTTTTGTTCTCGTTATTTGAATACTTCATACACCATGACAATGATCTATCTCGAAGTGTCGTAACGAGCTGCAGTTTCTTTATATAATCATTGTTTATCTTCTTTGTTGTCCATACATCTTCACATAAACACAAAAAATGTTCCGGATCCTCCAATCAAGTTTCTTTGAAAACGTGTACCTTAATATCGACAACCATATTTATTTTTGGAGGGGGAGGGGGAGGAGGAAGGGGATGGGGGGTAGGAGGGGTAGGGGGAGCGGGAAAGCACTAAACACCCTAGATATTACTAGATTCTGGCTTCTGCGAACTCTTAGGATGGGAGGGAAAATACCGCGAAGTTACCTGGGGGTTATCAGGGTGGTTTTCTTCCCTTTCACTTTCCGATCGACTTAAAAGAGGACTATAATTAGTCTCTACAAAGGTTTTCGGGTCTTGTCCATGAGATCTCTTTTTGGTATCTACTCTATTTCTCTTTCCACCTCATTTTGTGCCAATATCTTGCTTATATGTATTCTCTCTTTTGCCAAACATAAGTAAAATAGAAATATGATTCCATCCGTAAAACTCCCTTTTCACATAGAAACATCTTAATCCAAATTTTCATATATTTTCAATAATTACCTCACAGTTCTTTCAAGAAATTTTGTTTTGCTTCTCTGTAGGACATGGTCGATTCTACAAAGAACTCAGTAATGAATCCTCTCAAGATACTATCAATCCAAAAATCGAGAGCCCTTGAAATCCTATTTTCAGTGCTCTTGAGTCGATGTATCAGTTCATGAGTCCACACTGTAATTTTTCCACCCTTAAAACAATTCTTCCTTTCACTCAACCTAGATATCCACTCGTACAACTCAAGAGTAAAATAACTAAAGAAAATCTCGTATTGATATGTAAAAATATAGTTTTGTAACCAAGATTCGGATATCATATGAGGGTTTCTATTTTCTTCATTCCAAAATTCTCACAATTTCAAGTCTTTACAGTCTTGAATCTCCTTCTTCGACAGGTACCACATCCACATATCCCTCAACAGCTCTGAGTCCCGAAAACAAAACCATTTTTGGGTTGTTTTGGGCTGACCCAGTTTTGATCTATACTATCACCAACAAAACCCTTGATCATTTTCCCTTTCAGCAATGACCTGCAAGCATTTCAAAGTCTCATCTAAAGTGACTATGGGAGGATGCAGGAATGAGTTTTTACAACTTTTACGGACTAGGAGATGTGCTATTATTATGTTATGTTATCTTTAGCACTTATAAATCAGTTTGCTACATTATATTAATCACTCAAACATGTCATATAAAAACATAAACCATCATTGCTCTAAAGTAAATTGCAACTATAATATTTCTATTGTACAACAGATAATACGAAAATATACACATTACTCACTCAAGAATACCAAATTATCATCTACAAGAATTGTTTCTTAATATAATGAATCTTTGGCAACAACCAATTCTTGGCATGTGCACTAACCTGCAGGTAGTGTGTGCACTAAGCTACAGACTCCTCGCCAAGCCTCTAGGCACTCAGTTGCAGAGCCTCTCCTTCGCTACCAAATTACATATCACTCTAATTGGCCGATAAGTATCTGATTCATTTTTCTCTTCTTATTATTTTACCCTATATATATTCTTACATTATAGGATTACATCGCTAACATACCATGGTCAAACTACCATGGACTTCTTAAAACAAGAAACTATGGCCCCAAATCCATTGACCACTTGCCAAATCGATCCATTTTATAAAAAAGGACGGTCTTCGATCCACCCCGAATCCCTTGCAACACCGCGTAGTATATTTAACTCCTTAAAATGCACTCGCTACACAATCCACTGTGCACTCTGCCCTGCAATCTATGGAGTCTTTGCTAAAATATAGGCGAATTTGGGTTGCGCCCAACAGCAGCAGTGGCTCTACAAGTGACAAATTAGTCTATTTTAATACACTAAGTTTCAATGGTCATCTACTTTAACTTTACAACCGTTTAATGACTAACAAAAATAATAAATATTATTATCTATAACAAGTTTCAATAATTTTATAGAGTAATGAGTTCTTTTATTTAGAGTTATTATTATCAATCTAAATTTCAAAAATATTTGTATCCTTCTAATTTTTTTTTTAGAAGTTTAGATTTGATATACTACAGAGATAACTGCTTCACCCAGTGTGTCTCCAATTGTTGTAGTACTCAAAAACCCCCCCATTATATTTAATAGTAGAACTAATAAATAATGGGTACCCTTTTGAGCGTTAGATACAATATTTTAGTTTTAAAATAAAATAAGACAATTTAAGCTTTGAGTCCCCAAAACTAAGACTAAAGGGGAGAATTCCTTTACCGGAACCTTCATATCCAAGTTTAGGCTTAGATTGTAATATTCATAAATAATATACCTTTAGGATTTTACTCAAAATGCTTTATTGGAAATATTTCGAAGGATTCTAGCGGGTCTCATAGTGAAATCTCTGATACGAGACCTCTGATTAAAATTTAAATTATTTTTAAAGCCTAAAATTATAACCCTCTTGTTGCTAAATATTCAAAGGCTTGTCTCCACAGGATTTTCACGTGGCATTTCAGAGTTTTCATATGAGGACACTTTATATGAACACCACATAGAAACCTCTGATCTTTGATACTTCCTATCACTGATTCCTTCAATACTCCAAGAGATTCATTCCTCCAACCTCCGATATTCCAATCCTCCGATCTCCGATACTTCCTATCACTCATTCCTACAATACTCCAATTGACTTATTCCTCTGATAATATGATATTACAATCCTCCAATATTCGATATTCCCTATTGCATTCTTTGATAAACCTCCCCTTTCCATATCAGAACCCCCATTTAACAATTCCCCTATTGTAACTTCTTATCGGATGTCACTCCTTTAAAATGCTGATATAAATATTTGATACGAAACCTCTGATAACACTTCCCGTTCATGTTTTTACTAATTACATTTTTTAAAGCCTGTCATAAGGAAAGGATATTTCATGTTTCAAAGCTATAACCATATGAATTCTCTGATAAAAACCTTCGATATGCTGACATGTACAAAGGCCCATGTGAACCCATGTTTCATCATTTGGTTTCCCAATGCATCAATTTGACGATTTCGAAGTTCTAAATGATTTGGGTATCATAGTTTGATTTCACTGGATTTTTCTCATAAAGGCACGAATTGACATAAATTGAGTTATTTTCTCTAAGAAATTTTGTGATTAAGAAAGTTTCCACTTATCCTTATGTTTTCTCTTCGCAGGTTATCCCCGGTAAACTTCACTCAATGAAAATTTCTAAGGTAGCTAAAGGTAAGAACAAATCTGCAAGTCAAGAATAGTTGGTTCCTCCTCCACTTGAGACTATTCAAATGCTTCCGCTATTTTCCGATATGGCATGTACTCCAAAAGTCGTGGCTTCCTCATGGGAAGCTATGTATAAGATCATGAGGATGAAAACCCTAGGGTAGTAGAGAGAAAAGCTACAGTTGATGATTCTACCTCAACCTCTGAGTCTACTTGGAACAATTTTGCAAATTATTTATTACACAGTATTGTAGAATGACCAAGGATCTATCCTTATACATACATTGTTAAATGGGTCATTGATAACTTCAGTATTTCAGAGAGAGTTTTTCTACTCCAAAGAACACAATCATTGGGTCATTTTATAGTGAATATTTAAACAAAATGTATAAGTTGTCATCGCACTAGAAGAAATACGACAAATAATTTGTGCAGAAATTCATGAATGAAAATGAGGATCAATCAGAGCCCATCAGGAAATGGAGGAGAGATCCCAACAAACACAATCACGAGGACAAGGGTATGTATTTGATTTCTTCTCCTTCTGGACCATTATGTTATATAGTTGCCATGATGTCTAGAATATATCGATACCCTAATACCCGGATATGCTCAGTCTAGTGGGTAGGGTTAATTGATGCTGCCTCAGATGGATACATTATGGATTTCGAGAACTATAATGTATTATAGTATAGGAAAAAAATACTAAGTTATAGTAAAAATCATAGTTTTTCTTAGAATATTGTTCCCCTATTCTGCATGAGTGCCTATATCATGTATTTTGTATGTTTTATATCTGATTTTACATATATGGGATGGAAATGGACCATTGAAAGCCTACGCCTATACATATTTATAATGACATACTCTAGGAATCCAAATTATAGCCTCATTTATACAAAATTGTCCATTTAGTTATGCTACTTATCCACCAAAATGTCTTTGACGAGAGAGCCACTAGCCTTTCCCCTAAAGCTAACAATGATTTATTACCAACAAGGGAATTTTTTGGAGAGGAATCCTTTACTTATATTCAGATCTTTGGTAGTATTTACAATCCTCATGTGTTACACCTTTATGTTGCTAATAATCTATTAGCACGAGAAATAACTTACCAAACTATTGTTAATGGCCTTTCAAAGGTTCTGAAAGATGCTAAAAAGACGATGTGGCCTACCTATCCTATTTCCTGTGGTGTTTATTCCCTTGACAATTTCAAGCATGCTTCTCGTGAATATGTATAAATTCAATGTTTAATTTTCCCATTTATGCCTAATAGACAATATGATCCTAATGATACTTCCAAGAATTTCATAGCACAGGCAAATATTAGACAGTTTATGCACGAGCGAGACAATTTTGATGATTTATTTGAAATACCTTCTACCTATACACAGAATGAGAAATTAGCAGAAACACAACTTTTTCCTAAAGAATTGGATAAGTTTAATAAATATAGGAATAAAGGGATAACTCGTTTTCCTTTGGAATTGGTGATAATTCCTCAACAAAATAAAGAACATGATAAAGTTGTGTCCTCTTCAGCAAAAGATAATGATACATCTCTAGCAAAAAAGAAAACTTCTTCATCCACTGCACAGACTCAAGAGACTCAAACATGGAGAAAATTTGATAAGATATGGGAATAATTCAACCAAGCCATACAAACAACATAGCCTCAATATGTGAAGACTCCAGTGTACAAAAATACTACACAGACCCCTAAAGTGAAGGGGAATATCTCGCTCACTATCGAGGCTTCCAAAAAAGCTCAGGATACTAATGATTTAGAAATTATCCCAATATTTCTGACCTCTAAGGTAATTTTGAGAATCGAAGAAAACCCTCCACTTGGTTTTTTTAATAGTCCTAAGTATAGATTTATGGTTAGCAGATAGAGAAAAAGAAGGAAAGTTGAACAAACCTAGACATTAGTCCCTGATAATACCTATTTTGAAGTAGTTTCGAAATATCGTCAAGCATATACCAAAGAAGATCTTAGTAGGCTCTCACAGTTTGTAGGGGCATATGCGACTGCTAATATTGACAAAGCTTCTGAAGTAAAACAAATACTAAGAAATATGAAAGAATCATGCAGTTATAACAGGGAATGTAAAATGAAAATAAAATTATTGAACAACAGTGGCAAGAACATCTTGCAGAGCTTCATAAAAATTTCAATTACTTAAAGCTTCAACATGAAGCTGATATGAAAAATATGGCCACTAAAATCCAATAAATTGAACAGAATATTGAGCAGCTGAAAGTGAACCCTGAGATAACTGAATTTAAGAAAGAGGCAGGAGAAGTAAACACTCTCCTTTCTCAGAAACAAGTCATTTTATCCTAGAAATTTGGCAACTATCAGTGACTTATGCATATCAAGTGATTCATTAGTGAATCAATTCTTCGAGCTCAGGATATATTATGAAGAGGTCGAGGAGAAGATTTGTAATTACATATTATGGAAGGATAGTGTTGCACGAAGATCAACTGATCTCCTGAGAATTGAATAATCACAGAAGTATATCATTTTAAATGAATGGTAAATCAAAATAAATCATGCTCAAATGGAGATTGTCTGTGCGACAAACATTTCCAACAATCTCACTGAATCTATCAGTGATAGTATACTACAAGAAAACTTGATCCAAAAATTTCCTGAAGGTAATTTTACTAAAGTTAAATTATTAACCAAATCGTTTTAATATTTATCAAAAAGAAGGCTGAAAGCATCAAGAATCAGTCAAAGGTTGACCTAGAATTCCATTCACATTACTTGGTTAAACATCATAGTGCGTGACTCATGTTGAGGTGTCTATCCAACACAACTACGAATCTCCTTCCAACACTCACCGACACAATATTTACACGACATATGCGCATATTGCCCCATCATCCACTCGAATCAAAATTAATGACATATACATGCGTTCATCAACAACAAATGGGAGAACAACCTTCATCTCAGTCATAGTCATGTTGTTACAACTCAAATATATTATTGTATTTTATATTATTTTAAGGATGGTTTGTTAAACCACCCCAGTATTTTATGATAATTTACTATGAGTGTGTATTCTCATTAGAAACTATAAATCCCCTTCATGGATATGAAGAAAGGACTCTGAATTTTTGCAAGAGATATTTTGGTTTTCACTACTTTAGATTCAAGTCATCTTTGGATAAAGTGGAATCACCACTATTTTCCTCATGAGCGGAGTCAAAATATATCGAGTCCTACTATTTTTGTGTTATTATTGTGCATATGAGTTGAATGGTTATTTTAATTGTGTTTATTCATATATGTTTCTGAAAACAATTGAGCATTTATCACTATTGATGTGTGTGGTTGCAATCTTACAAGTATATGAATGAACAACGAAATATTATATATTTGAATAACTTCAATAGCTAATTTAGTTAACTATTTAATTAAATTTTTTATCACTATATATCTTAACCTCGTAAATGATTTTATGATCTATATTTTTCATGTTATGTATGAGATATTTCTAAACGTAACATATACAGCAAAATCTTTCCCATATTATATAGTTTAAGTTTTTTATTCTTTATCACTTAGTTCGAATCAAGGAATATTTTGATGGATTTTTAGCGTTGGGTAGTAGAAACAACTTATATGAACATTCCAGTTGAATATTATGATCATCTTTTTTCCTTCCAGTAGTTGGTGTATTAGTTAATTGATAAAAATGAGAACCTTCGTACATAGATAACATAATTGAATACTAGGCCAACAGTGACAAGAGATGAAAAATTCATATAGATACTTCAAATATCTCATCAGGATTTCCTAGCAGCCAAGAATTCAATGGAACAAACACTTAACGAACGAGTTTCTTTAATGACTACACTCAAAAATTGGCCCACCTAGTCACATCAAAGCATAGGAAATAGTGATTCATGATCTAGATGTAAGGGAAATGATAGGTGCAAGAGAAAAAACATTGTAAAATAATATATTTTAGGAAAGGAGATCTAGGCCTAGGTAATGCAACATGAACGCCAATGGCTTAGAGAAGGAAACAAAGAACAACATGAAGATAATAATGCTTCTAACTTCATGCAGATTATACCTGACTAGTTTTACTAGATTGAGAAAATCAAGCATTTCGTCCAAATCACATTGGAGGAGAATATGTTGGAACCAAGTATCCAAAATATAGCAGATCTCAAAGAATAAAGTACTGAAGGAAGGTTAGTGGTTCATGAATGGTCCATTTTTTATGAACACTTGCAAATTTTTTCACCAACCATCTATAACTAAACTTGTGAGTGCCATTAACAATTAATTATTTGTTGCTACAATTTCCACGACCCACCCATTAGTTATGCACTAACTACCTCGACATCTGCTTCATCTTCAAAACTTCAATCACACGAAGTTGAAGTGGATCAAGTAGTGCCCCAATCTGTATAACTAGTTCATGAAGATACGACCAAGCCTTTAGACACACCTATCAAAGAAACGACAAAAATTATGCATTGATTTACATTTTAATATATTATGTACTGAAAATTTTGTAAATTTTTTAGCTCATGCAAATCCAACAATGAATGTATAAGCCAATTTTTGTATTTCTGTTTCACTCCAATTCTTTGCTTCTTCGGGATGAAGAACACTGAGGCTGGGGGAGATGTTGGAGGGGCTAGTAAACTTAGTAGAATAGCCCATTCGAGCCAGATAATTATATAATGTAAATACAAATATTAAGATAAGTTAAGTCATATTAGTTAAGAGACAATTCAGATGTTTATGTTGATTTAACAATCCTCACATGGTATAAAGATCTATCTATGTATGGTTGAATAAAAAGGAGACAAACTCAAAATCCCAAGGGATGACGAGAGGTTCCGACTCCACATTTTCAAAAAAAGAAGAAGAAGAAACAATCAAGAATTTTCCAATCATGGATGTAAGAGATAAATATAGTAAACAAGGGGAAAATAGAGTTGAGGATTTGTGTGGAACTGGAAATCCATTCAAGAAAGGTACCAAAGAAGTAGTGATTCAAATTCAATAGCATCAGAAAAAGGAAATACACAACGAATAAGATTTGTGTGGCACAAATATAAATCATGCCTCCAAGTGTTTATATTATGATAAATAACTGGCCATAACTAGAGATAAATAAATGGAGATGGTAATTTTTAATCCCAACCCTTGGGGTTGGAAAAGAATTGAGAAGAATAAAGAAAAAAAGGAGAAGCTTAGTGATTTTTGTCACAAGTAACTTCAACACATTTATGTAAATTTTACCATATTTTTTTTCATTTTTACTATTTCGATAAGTCATAAGGATTATATGGTTGAATTATTTAGGCATAGATGTACTTTTATTTTTATTGCATACACATAGTTGGTGTGTGTACAAAATAAAATTTTATCATTTTTTATGAATAAAATTATATTTTTTTTCCTCTCGATTTTTTTTAATATCTTTGAATAAGAAAATAAAGAGGAAATTAATTGATAAATGTTATTTAGAAGGCTAAATAAATACATCATGTATGAATAATGAATAGGATTATTAAGAATGAATATTAGTGTTTAGGATTTTTAATAAAGATTCAAGATTATGATTTTTAATAATTAAAGAATAATTTAATAACTAAAAAAATGATTTAAAATAAAAGGAAGTTAATTAAATGTTATCATATTAAATAAATATTTTAAAATCTATTTGTAAATGGAGGAATAAAATAAGACATTGAACCAAATATGGAAAAGACAATGATAAGACAGTCAATAAGTAAGCCTATGAACTAGGATAGAAAAGTCAATGAAAATATTGTTAATGACTAAGCCTATCAATAACGAGTTTCCAAGATTTGCTAAGTTTGTAGCCATCTCCCTATTGAAGTTATTATGGTGCCTTTTAACCTCAAGGGTTTATCCAATAGAATGGGTGGATTGGAACAGAGAAACAATGAGGATCTTAGCTTGATCAAAGCTAATGAGGTTCTTGGAGTTGGATTGTTCTATCAATGAAAATTGTAGAATCCAATTATGAGTCATTTTTTCTATGTACTCGTTCAGTTAAGCTTTATAGGACCTACCCTTTTTTCTAGTATAATATTTTCCCCATGAATAAGGAATAAAATAGACTCTAATCAGAGGCTCAGTATAAAAGCTCAAAAATGGAAGTGCTCAAAATTAATTGGAAACTAAACGAAAGCGGCAGGCCCATCACCAGGAATCTGGTGCAATTCGTTTCATTGAAAATCGACTTCGGATGAAGAAGTGACAAAACAATGACATGTTGATGACATGGCAGCCTAGTCAGCATGCAAGGAATATTCTTAAGTTTCTGCCCAGTGGCACTGTGCCAAGTGTCACAACAAGATTCACTAGTGAACTTTGGAGGTGAAATTATTTTATGGTTTCTCTCCTAAGGTTGAATTTTATTTTTTTTATATTGGTTTAGGGAAACCCAACCATAGGATGACACGTGGTAAAGACAAGAGCCACCACTTGTCCCCTCTCGTGTACCTTCTCCAACTCCAATGGTCGAAGGTTATTATGGTCTGAGTTCCAATTCTAATTTATTAATGGTGCAGGCGCATATTATATATTACAAATTCCAATTACAAAGTTTAAAGGTTGATGTTATATGGTCCGAATTGAATGTTAACCAAAGTACGAACTTATGGTCCATGGAATTTATTAAACCTAAGGTTCATAAATATATGGCACATAGATATTTTTTGTTACCAAAGTTTGCACCTATGGCATTAGTGGTGTGCATATTCAAAATAAACCAAATGTTTGGTGTATATGGTAAAAAATATATGTATAGGGGTAAAGGTCATGCTCAAACCGGTCACCTCCCGCCAAACATTAGCACTTCTTACCAACAGACCATAGGGTGGGGCTTGTAAAGCCTCCGTGACTAAATTGTATTTGAGGTATACATGGATCATCGAAGGCGGAAGGCAGAACCCCCAGGCCAGACCTCCTCTTCATGTGACCTTCCACATGACCGCCGACCAACACCCATCATAAACATGCTTAGAGCACATTAAATTGTGCCTATCCACAATTAATCTCCCATTAATCTAATTAAAAAGGTAGATTTTTAGAAGGTGCCCCAAATTTTGGCAGAACCACTAGTTTATCAGGGTTATCTAGAGCATTCTCCAGATTTGGAGGAGGAATCTAGGGAAAAATTGAATAGGCCATATCTTGAGCAATTTTCGACTGATTTTGGCTTTGAAAGAGTCATCCCTAGCATATTGGCATGATTTGAACACATTGGAATAGGTTTCAGAGGTAGTGGTGTAATTATACATGTGTTTTTGTCACTTTGAATAAAATTGACGCTGAGGGCCACCAGGAAGGACGACCATACCTAGATTGACTGAAGGAAAAATGGAGTGAATGAATATTCGTTTCTGATATATTTTGACATTCTCAACTCACTTGAGTATGTTTCAGGAGAATATGATGCATGTAAACAAAATTTTTTTCACTATTGAGCTAATACATAGGCCCAAGCCATGGAATCTAGACCAAGGAGATGTAGCCCATGATATGTGAACTCCTTCATCAAGACTCTGTGTTGATGGATCAATTGTGATGGTTTTTTTTTCATTACGTTTCTACTGTTCAACATTTGATTTTCATACATTATGCTCTTGAATTCATTCATCAAAACTCAGTCAATGTCATTGTTGACACACATAAGAAACAAGGAAACCTATGTACATCAAGCATAAGATCAACAATTAAATTGTAAAACTGAAGATGAAATTAGCACAACAAAACTAACATTCATACTCAGATCAAGTTCGTATCAGAGATTGGTTGAAAGGAACGTTTATTTTCTTGATAGTTTCTTGAGATTTGTGCAAGTTTAATGGCCACAAATTTGTGATGCTGACAAGGTTAAAGTTGCAGATAGGTGAAGGAAATTTTTGGTTGCATGTCTTGAGATTAGGACCAGAAGTAGGGGAGCTACAAGAGCACCATATTCACCCAAATTTCCACTCATAGCTTCACTTGAATCACCTCAATTTTTGTCTCAAGAAGCTGAGATTGAAGAGGTACAAGTTGTACAAGAAGTTGAGTTGATTGAAGAGGTACAAGCATCAGAAATTGAGTTTGAATCCATAGCCATCATGTCAGGTATTGGAGAGGCTCAAGGTCATTCAGAAGAGGATGATGTCAAGAGAAACTTCAATGACATAACGAGTAAGGTTAAAATTATGTCTGATGCATTTACTGTTGGGGTGGAAAGGGAAGGTTCTAAGCCTCCAAATGGAGAAGGAACTTTAGATGATAATAAGGATGAAGAAAATATTTCAAATGGTAGTGGAGGAAATACACCTGAATCTCCACCATCTTCATCATCCTCATCATCTCCATCAGCATAATCCTCCACTTCCACCACAAAAACCACTCACACTTACTCAAAAGCCACAAAATTAAAGACACCCTTACTCAAACTAGATGTCAAATTTGAGCTTTCAATGTATAATAACAAGGTAAATGAAGAAATATTGGACAATTGGATATGTAAATTGGAGGTGTACTGTAGGATTCAAAACCTTTATGAAGATGACATAAATATTCAATTGGCTTCTTTGAGGATGGAAGGATGTGCACTTGTATGGTGGGAAGAAAGGACTCAAGAAGAGATTGAAAACTATGGTTAGATCTCTATGTCTTGGTCAATTTTTATTTCTGCCATTAAAATTAAATTCTATCCCTGATTTTACATGCAAAAGATATAATGGATTGGAAAGATTTGAGACAGTTGAAAGGGAAAAGTGTGTAAGATTATACTCATGAGTTTAGGAGAAGAGCTCTAATTTTGGGTATTAATTTATATTTTCAAGAAAATTTGTTAAAGTATGTTGGGGGTTTGCACAGTTACCTTAGGCACACCATTCTCATGTTTAATCCCACAAACATAGATGAAGTTTGTGTTAAAGACACACACTTAGAGCCAAAAGGGAAAAAAAACATAGATGAGAAAAGTGATAATGAGGGTAAAGGAAAAGAAAATTTTTATGGAAGAGGAAAAATAAATAGCTCTATAAAAAGAGAGAGAAAAAGTCACATGCAAAAATTGTTGAAAGACTGGCCATGATGAAGACCATTGTTGGCAACTTCATCGAGAGTTGAAGCCAAAAAAACTGAAAGCCAAATAGAAGGGAAAAATTGTTGCTATAGTTGAACATGACTTAAGGTCAGATTCAAGAGATGAGAAAAACGTTACAACCATGTGTTTGAAAGATAAACATATTGAAAGCACTAGTTCTTCAAAATTTTCAAATGCTACTCATGATGAAGATACAAGAATACTACTTTTCCATATTAGAGTTGTCTCTAGACATACCAAGATCGATACACTTTTTGATAGTGGGTCACAAGCTAAATTGATTTCCGAAGACTTGGTTAAGTAGCTATACCTTGAAACTATTAGACATCCAAGACCATATCCTTTGGGTTGGATATGCAAGAATGAAAACTTGCAGGTTACAAGGAAGTGCATAGTGAGATTCACCATCAATTCAAACTTTCTTGATGAAGTTGAACTTGATGTGGTGCTGCTTGAGATATCAGGCATTGTATTTGGAAGTCCTTATCTGTATGATGAAAACATGAAGTTGGGAAACACTTTTTTCTCTTTTTTGACATTGAAAATTGAAAATTTCTATGTTTTTTCAACTTCAACTCCATTAAACTCATATTTTTAATGCAAATTATGCTTTGACATAAAAAAAATATTTGTAGAGAATTGTCTTACCTCCATACTCATATTTAAAAAAAAAAAATATTGACATATAGAGGGGTAAATTTGTTGTTTACTAACTGCATATATTTGAAATTTTGAGGCAAACATAAATAGTCATTTTTTGAACCCTAATTTTTTTTAGGGAAGGTTATTCATTTTTTGGAAATAAACCATATCATCATAATATACATATATTGCACTAGTGCACTGACTATTTTTTGGTAATTTTCAGATTAAATTACTATTTTTTATTATTTTTTGAAATGGACAAAGACAAAAAATGGTGATGTTTCAGTACATTTTATGACCCCTAGATTTTTTTTGAATGTGATCGTCAATAAGAAAACTGAGAGTACCCTTTTGAAGTAGACAGGGAGAGGAATTGCAATATGATTTTTCTGAATTTTTTGGTGTTTCCATTTTAAATTTATTGAATTTTCATTCAGTGAAATTTTCCGAACAATGAAATTCCACAGTGACACAATTTAGTATAAAATTAATAAAAAATTGAAATTTTTAATGAAAATCCACAAGTATTACATCATCAAAAACTAGATTCAGAGATGAATCTAATGGTACCTTGTTCGAAATATAACATTTTGTTTTTGTAGGTGTTCCGCCCCTCCAAAGTTGCAGGTTCCTGAAAACTGCAGAATTTTCTGGGTTTTTCGTTGACCAGAAACTCTCGACCGAGATAATTTCACGGAAGAGATATTTATTAAACTCTCGACCGAGAAATTTAAAACTCTGGACTGAGAGTTTAAACCACCACAGGTTACATTTAACCAGGTGGCTGAAATCTCAGCCGAAAGTTTAAAAAACTCTCGGCCGAGAGTTTACCCAAGCCAACTCTCGACCGAGAGTTTAGCGAAGGCCAACTCTTGTCCGAGAGTTTTTATAAACTCTCGGACGAGAGTTTAATATAAAACATTCTCTAATTTTTAATTGAAAACCGACATAATCTTTCGGGCGAGAGTTTTATATAAATACTCTCGTTCGCAAGATTAATTCCACACAACATTCTGAACCAACGAAAATTGCGAAGTTGCGAGGGTCCAAAAATTGCGAAGGTGTGAGGGTCTGAATTCTTTTTTTGTCAAGGTGCGAATATTTTCTATGTGAAAAATTCTTTTTGGAAAAAAAAAATTAAGTTTTTTTGGGTGCAAAATTTTTTTGGCGAAAATCTTTTTGAAAGTTTTTCTGGGTGCAAAATTATTTTTTGAAGTTTTTTTGGGTGCATGGATGCATGAAGTATTTTTGCAAAATGCTCTATGAAGACATGGAGTATTTTTTCAAAATTTCTCTATGAAGGCATGAAGTTTTTTTACAAAATATCTTTATGATTTTAATTATTTATTTTTAATTTTCTCTCTTATTGAAAGCATGAAGTACTTATTCTGAAGTCTTTATGTTTTTTTGGGTATTTGGTCCAAATAGAATTGGATTTTAGGTTTCCAATTTTTTGAACATGGGAAACCAAAGGAATTGCTATCAAGGCACGATCGAAAAAGAATTGATTCAACGGATAAAAATGAGAGATTACAAAAAAAAGGCGAGAGGAAAGGGAAAGATTAAGCCATGAAATAAATGTGGAGGTAGAGCATCGTGAAATAGATGTAGAGGTGCATGACAATGACGAGGAATTGAGAAATGTTGAGGAACTTTTCAACGAGAATATTGAAAACACAAATGTCCAAGAGAATATTGATATCGATCTCACTGGTGAGTCAATAGTTTCTTCAATTTGAATTTTGTATTTTTTTTAAAACACATTGTAGTTCAAGATAGTTTTAAAATTAAAATATGTATATGTCAATTTCAAATTAGAATTTAATATTGTTATTTATGCAGGGACAACATCAGAACCACAAGAAGACACTACCACACCTCGAATTTCACTGCAATTAATTGGAAGTTCCAAGAACGTTGTATACAACTACAAGTTTCTAGAAAATATGGATCCAACTAAAATTGAAGAATTGGGACCACCAACCGCTGAAAGGACAGTTCAAGATACAGTAAATTTTGGATTGAAAAATATTTTTGAAGGTAAGTCTATCATAGCACAAGCTCAGATGTTACGTGGATTTTTAAAGCACAAATCTCTCAAAAATTCTGTGGAATTATTGGGCATTAAAAGTGAGAAAGAGGTTTTAGCAAATGAAATGGTATCAAAAAATGTGACGTCAGCGCTTGCCACACTAGCCAAAAAGCGATCTCTAGTTGAAAAGAATGCTCGTAGAGAACTTTTAACAGGTGTAGTCGCGAAACAAACTTCACCAAGTCGGTTGATGTCAGCAACTTCAAAATTGTTTAAAACATCAAGAAATTTTTTATTGAGCCATACAAAATTTAGAATTAAATTAGATGAGAATGATGAACTTGCATGTTGGACTAATATCTCCAGGCGTCCATATCATGATAGACTTCCTGATGGTGTGAGGGATAGGGTAAAAGAGTTTTGGGATTTTAATTCTCGTGTGTCGCCAAATGAAAAGGATTATGTGCGACACCGTATATCTAAGGGAGTTTATGAATCTCATTCCAAACATATAACACAAGTCAGTCAAGTAGAATTATTCCAGAACTTTATGGAGAGTAATACTAATGTGAAGATTTCCTTTAGCACATTTGTGAAGATTAAACCATGGTATGTCATGCCTGTCACTGTTCGAGACACATGTTGTTGTCGATACCATGTAGAATTCCAATTATTTTATGAGACATTTGTAAATTTTGGCATAAAATATTGGTCAAATGACCCCCCTCCTTCAAGTGTTCGTAAATTTTTATCAGAGATATTATGTGCATGAGAGAATAATGAATTATTTTATAAAAAATAATGTGTTGGTGGAAGAAAATGCACAAAATGTTCTCATTTGGCACTCTACGATGCAAAGTATCCCATTGATCCTAATGATCCCAGAGTGTCAAATCTCAGTCTGAATTGGAAGCGATATGAAAATGTTACTTACACTCCTGGTGCAGATTCAAGCACAACATCAAAAAAGATCACTTTACTTGACGACGAGATTCCAGTGACACATTTTATGGAGAAGTTCAAGTTGCAAATATAGAAATATATTAAGCATTGTCATATAGCACGATGGCAGGATTTACAGTTCAAGCAATCAAGTGATGTGTTCCCAAAAGGAACAATATTATTAGTGGTTGATTTCGGTGAGAATTACACGTTTAGTCCACAAAAGGAGATACAAAGTGAGTATTATCATTCAGACCAAGTATCTATATTTGTGCATATTTTGTATAGACATGCAGAGCTTGCTATCAATGGTTTTGATAGCGCTGAAAATAATCATGAGGTGATTAAGGAGTACCATTTCTACATCAGTGATGATCGAACACATGATACATGTTTTGTTCAACATTGTTTTAATGTTATTTATAATGAATTGTTGAAACGAAGGGTCACTTTTAAAGAACATTGGGTATGGTCAGATGGTTGTGCTGGTCAATTTAAATCAGCAAGATTTTTCTTTTGGTTGTCTCGTCTTCATAAGAGAACCAACATTCCACATACATGGAATTTATTTGACACAGGGCATGGAAAAGGAGAGCACAATGGTGCTGGGGCATGCATAAAATGTGCACTTAGGAGGCATCAATTGAATCACTTAGCTTCTCGACTTGCAAATTCTTTAGATGTTGTTAATTGGTGCAAAGACAATTTAAGTCATGTATCGAACCCAAGGATGGATGATGTGCACAGGTAGGCGTACACATTTAACTAACAATATATTATACATGTCTAGATATATATATATGTGTGTATTTTGTTAAAAAAAAAATATTAAATATTGTTCAAAATTTGACTCATACATGTGCACGTGTGTTTTTCTCAAGAAGGTACTTTTGGAATATTGCAATGGGTGATGTTGATAGATCTCCTGCCATTCAATTGCATTGGAATCCCTCAAACAAGAATTTTACACTCAATTAGGAGTAAGAACATGAAAAATATACATTGCATTGAGAAACACAAGTGCTCTTGCTTTTTTTCTGCATGTATTGATCAAACAGAGTCCATCGATGACTGTGAAAACCAAATTAAGAAATTTTTTAAACCATGGAAACACGAAGAATTGACACTATTGTCCATGACAGCTCCTCATTTAAATTTTTGGTCTTCAAACTCCCCCTAAAACTTTCAGGTTCCCTATCATGGCCTACGAAATCCATTTTTTCTTACCGTTGCCTTTCTCGCCCCCATGAAACGCATTAGAAAGCGCCACAGATGCATATTCAAAGTCATGACAGGCCTAGCTCCTTTTAGTTATGGCCCTCTATATCTTATTATCTGCATGACTGAAGCTCAGAACCGTGTGTTAAGTCCCAAAGGTTCCGAACGCATATGCCTATCGGGCCTGCTCTCAGCCGTCAGATCAAACACAGATCAACGTTCCACGACTTACCGCCCTGGTGGACCCCGCGCTACGCATCGATGCCAAAACCGGACGGTTTATTTTGCACCACCATTTTTGGGCGGGCGGTATTCCTCCTTCAGCCAGCGATTCCATACGCCGATCGCCGCGTGTCCCAGGCCACTGTTCCAAAACCGCTCCATTTCGCGCGTTATCGTTCGGTCGTAGTCGCGCAACGAAATCAGCGTGAGCAGTTAGATTCGTGAATCTTCATCCGACGGCTATCATCCTTCGGAGCTACACAGAAGATATCCCAAGTTGAACGACACCCTGGCCCACCATCTCATTGGTTTTAGCCGTCAATCTTGTTTTAAGATTGAATGGCCCAGATCATTCCCCTGCCACGCTGTTAATCTCGTACCCCTCCACATCATCTGCTCCCGTCATCCTCTCGTAGTACCACCTGTCCTTCATTTCACTCCAATTGCATTCCGTCACCATTGGTCTATATTCAACTCGCCACTTCATTTCCAATGTGTTTTCACGATTATGTTTGCCTTCTCCCCCAAGCCCGCTCCACACTGTTACGTTGCATTCCCCACCGTGTCTGCATTCCCGTGCATAATTTTCCTAACAAGTTTGCGGATTTTTACAGGGTTTCAGCGCCGGAGGCTAACCATAACTTACAGCCCTCATTGCGGAGGTCAGGGGTGCGTCAAAGGACCGATTTTTTAATGCAAAATTCATGAAGAAGGCCCTGTGTAGTTGCTTCGACGCGACTTTCATTAAAAGAAACGGGACTCAGATCTGTCCAACCATCAAGAACCATTTAAAAGGCAAATTCTTGTAGATGAAATTATTAATGGTGTAGATTAAGAATATCAATCAGAGAGCGAAGAATTCAAAGTCTGGAGCCGAAGATTCTAAATAAAAATTCAGCATTCAGAGGGCAAAGAGTACAAGTGCACAAAATCATATCCTCAAGGTTAACTTCAATAGATTTTTCTCTCAGGAAGGTACAGAATATTGCATATTTTATTCTTCATGTCTTATCCCTGGAGAAATCTGCACCTACTACATTTACTTCATGGAGCAGCCACAGAGTACTTACAGTGGTTTAGCGCCGTCAAACAGTGTGGGCGGGCACTCTCTCACCATTCAGGTTTTAATGAGTCAATTAAATGTTCACCGACTTCTTCTATTAGGTCTCTCTCCTTCTTCTTCTATAAAAACCGGGAAAAAAGACATTGTAAGGGTTCCAGACTTGTATCAGAAAATTGTGCAGTGAAAGGCACATTTGTATACATTTTGTAAAGCTTTTTTATGAAGGCTCAGAGCCCGTAGGGTCTCAGTGAGGAGGAGTTCTATCTGTAATGAGGATTCTGGTCTTTGGTATTTCACAGTATGTAACCTTCTCTTATGTGATTAATACAACATTTCATTTCATATATCTTCTTGTATCATGTATTGGAATGCGAGTGGCTCACTGATTTTAGGTAAGGATTCATCCTAGTTGATGCCCATACTTGGATCAGTCAAGCGCTTTAAATATGGCTCAGGCATGATATACTGTTTCATGTTCATTTCATCCATCTTTCTGCTATATTAGTTGTTTTGGGAGGGTGCTTTTAAAACGCCATTGTCATGTATGGATTCTTAGATTGATAAGCCCATACATGGTTATGTTGTGTATCTGGGTATCAAACCAAAGTTAAATAATATCTTCTTATATTTCTTTCACTACATACACCTTCTGATACTTGATTTCTGTGGCATATTATTTGAATCGGCCCTCTTTACAGTAAATTGTCTCTTAACTGTCTGATGCTTTTGTGTTGGAGTTTTGCATCTTGTCTCTGCGACATTACTTTCCCTGTGGCAGTTTCTGTAAGTCCTGGTCCCATTTAAATCAATTTCCTTATTTTACAAGAGATAGCAGGAGAGTTTTTGGATTGACACCCCAACTTTATTATATGCTCCTTGCTATGCTAAGATGTCCTAGGCACTGGGTAGTGCTTTGAAACACCTTGAAAACTAGAGCTCACGAGCGCTGACCTAGCCGTCATTGCTGCCTCTGGTTTTTCCTTGAGGTTGCCGGCCTGCTCTGGCCCCTCTGGGCTCTGCTTCAGTGGGTTCCTTCATCTTTCATCCTTGGCGCTGGCTCTTGCATCAAGGTTTGCTGCCTCTTTTTCCTGCGCGGCGCATTGACAGGGTCTGTTGCGATGGGAGCTGTGTGCATCTGTGTTTGACCTTGACTCTGGCCGGTTATGGCTTCTCTGGACGGATCTTCGGTGGGAAACAATGCACAAACTACATTTTCAGCCCTTGTCAAATCTCTCCCATTTCAGCGCCCTCGTCCTTCTCTCTCTAAGTTCGTCAAGAAACTCGATGGCTTGCAAGAGGTCGTTCTGCCTTCTGCTTTGCCAAGAATGGCTACCCTCTCACTAGCTGAGCAGGGTCTCATAGGGAAATTCACTGGTTTATGGCCTTCTCCTAAAACTATTCAACGTTGGATCGAGAAAAACTGGGCTGACAAAGTCAGTGGAAAAATTTCAATTCGCTTCTGTGGGAAAGGTTACCACACATTTCATTTTGAAACCAAAGCTGACAAGGAATTAATCTTCAGAAATGGCCCTTACTTTATGGATTTCAGAGGGCTGTACTTGAACAAATGGACGCCAGACTTCGATCCCGAGCTGGATGTCCCTAGTGCTGTCCCTATCTGGGTCCGGCTTCTGCATATCCCGCTCCACTGCTGGGGAGATGACTCGGTTCGAGCCATTGGCAACGCTGTGGGGAAGCACATCGACAGGAGCGAGCCCAAGGAGACACAGCAACCGATTATGTAAAAAAAAAAGATGTCCTAGGCACTGGTTTATGGCAACTCTAGACTGTCTCTAGGGGAGACAACAATTGTCGACAACAGACACCATTGTCCCCATTTGGAAATGTGACTGACAAGGAAATGGATAATGAAGTGGTTGTGATTGACAATGATTATGATCGTGTTTCTGATATGTTTAGAGAAGGTGATGTCTTCGCTGTCATTGCACCAGAAAATAATCAAGAAAAAGTGCATTACTATTTATTATGATGCACTATGTCTAAATCCACATTGCTACAAGAGTATAATGATCCATCAAATTATACATACCCAATCGGTTCAATGGTGTTAATGGGAAATTTCTTTGAAGAAGTAAATAAATGTAAAGATCATATTATTTTTCAAGATTACCAACCAGAGGTTATTTATGCCCAATATAGTCACTTGGTCATAGAAAATCGGTTGCAGTTGAAGCAAGTGAAGAGTAGAAAAAACAACGACAATGGAGGTTATCGATAGATGATCATGATGCCATTCTGGAAAATTTTCCACTAGCACATTTCATATGAGTGGAGCACATTGTTGAAGATGAACAATGAACTTTGATTCTAGGGTTAGAACATATAATTGCTACAATGCATTGGACTTTATATAGTTTAAGACTATATTGTGGATTGCTTTCAAATAAATGAACATGTGGATGGTTAGATATGTGTTGGTACGAACAACATATTATGATCTAATGGATTAGGGTGCTTTGCTAGATAATTTTAAGTTATGGTGATTTAATGTGTCCATGGTGATTTAATTTATCCATCATGTTTACTTCTAGATGATCTTAACTCGCCCCTTTTTTTGCATGGATATGATGGTGATGAATGAATAATTAGTTAAATGTATATATATAATAATGGATTTAATGGTGATTTAATGTGTCCATCATGTTTACTCCTAGATGATCTTAATTGGCCCCTTTTTTTGCATGGATATAATGGTGATGAATGAATTTTTAGTTAAATTTATATATACAATAATTCCCAAGGCACCTGTGTGGTCACAACTTAGCAAACCTGATATGGGCGCCCTCTAACAAAATGACCTGACTCGAACTCGTTTCATCGGGCGTCCTCCCAAGGAGCGACACCCTCTGCCCGACTGAACGAACGTACAACGAAGAAAATGGCAAACGGCCTGCACGAACGTGCACAAGGCACCCGTGCGATCACAACTTAGCAAACCTAATACGGGCGCCCTCTAAACAAATGACCTGACCCGAACTTGTTTCATCGGGCGCCCTCCCAAGGCGCGACGCCCTCCGCCCGACCGAACGAATGCACAATGGAGAAAATGGCAAACGGCCCCCACGAACGTGCACAAGGTACCCGTGCGATCACAACTTTGCAAACCTGATACGGGTGCCCTCTAACCAAACAAGCCGACCCGAACTCGTTTCATTGGGCGCCCTCCCAAGGCGCGACGCCCTCCGCCCGACCGAACGAACGCACAAGGGATAAAACGGAAAATGGCACGCACGAACGTGCACAAGGCAGTCGTGGAGTCACAACTTAGCAAACCTGATACGGGCGCCCTCAAACGAAACGATCCGACCTGAACTCGTTTCATCGGGTGCCCTCCCAAGGAGCGATGCCCTCCACCCGACCGAACGAATGCACAACGAAGAAAATGGAAAATGGCCCACATGAACGTGCACAAGGCACCCGTGCGGTCAAAACTTAGCAAACCTAATACGGGCACTCTCAAACGAAACGATCCGACCTGAACTCGTTTCATTGGGCGCCCTCCCAAGGCGTGATGCCCTCCGCCCGACCGAACGAACGCACAAGGGAGAAAACGACAAATGGACCGCACAAACGTGCACAAGGAACTCGTGCGGTCACAACTTAGAAAACCTGATACGGGCACCTTCAAAAAAAATGACTCGACCCGAACTCGTTTCATCGGGCGCCCTCCCAAGGTGCGACGTCCTCCGCCCGACCGAACGAACGCACAAGGGAGAAAACAACCAAGGGCCTGCACGAACATGCACAAGGCACCCATGCGGTCACAACTTAGAAAACCTGATACATGCGCCCTCTAACCAAATGAATTGACCTGAACTCGTTTCATCAAGTGCCCTCCTAATGCGCAACGCCCTCCACCCGACCTGAACGAACGCACAAGGGAGAAAACGACAAATGCCCCACACGAACGTGCACAAGGCACCCGTGTGGTCACAACTTAGCAAACCTGATACGGGCGCCCTCAAAAGAAATGACCCGACCCAAACTCTTTTCATTGGGCGCCCTCCCAAGGCGCGATGCCCTTTTCCCGACCAAATGAACGCACAAGAGAGAAAACGGCAAACGGCCCGCACGAATGTGCACAAGGCACCCGTGCAGTCACAACTTAGCAAACCTGATACATGCACCCTCTAACCAAACGACCCGACACGAACTCGTTTCATTGGGCGCCCTCCCAAGGCGCGATGCCCTCCACCCGACCGAACGAACGCACAAGGGAGAAAATGGCAAACGGCCCGCATGAACGTGCACAAGGCACCCGTGCGATCACAACTTAGAAAACCTGATACGGGCGCCCGTCACCACGTCAATCTCGACCTCACTGCCAAAGTCATATATATCTCCTCAAAATTTTTGCCAACACAAAAAGGTGGTCGCCCCCGACTTGGGTCAGGTGTGCTCTGTTGAAGATTGCAACAAGAAACAATGAAAGAGGCATCCAGAAACATCTTTCCTAATCCTAGTTGGAAAGTGATCACCTAAACTAGGTGGGGGGCCACACAGGTGATTTTTGGCGCAAAGTCTATTTTTAGACTATGTCTATTTTTAGACTATGTCTATTTTTAGACTATGTCTATTTTTAGACATATGGATCATGGTCTATGAGCTGCAGGATGCTATTTATGGATGATTGGTCAAGTTGGTAAAAATAGATGGACCTCTATTTTTAGATATTGGGCGGAGTCTATTTTTAGACTGCCAGTCTAAAAATAGATCAGTCGAATATTATTAGCTCTTAATAATATTTGGACTATAAACATTATCTTATCCTCTTGCAGCACTTTAGTTCGAGCTACGGATGTGGCACATTCAGCTGACAGAAGGAATTACGCTATTCCTAGGGTTTAGTTGAGCTATTGCATGGTTGACTTCAGTTAGAACTCATGTGGCAGAGTTTGGTGGAGTTATTGAGGCAGTTGATGGACTTGTGTTCAGTTTAACTCAGTTAGACACAGTTGAGCTAGTTGTATCTAGTCTAACTGATTGATACACTAGTGAGAGTGTGTGAATTAATTAATAATTAATTCACTAAATAATAACTCATTAATCAACTAAAGAATACATCAGTTAACTACAATGCATGGATAGTTTCAGTGGAGACCAGTGGAGAGATAGGTGAAAGGGAAAGATAGACTATCTGTTGTGACTATTAGTGATGCATGAATTGCATCTACATATACATTGGAGTTGCCAATGATAATAACGCAGTCAATGAGAGTGGGATTACATTGAATTTTTCTTTGTAATCAGCTTGGATTGTGCAGTGGAGGCAGGCTAGCTGGTGGCAAAGATCGGTGCATGGATTTGCAAGATTAGGCCTGTATAGTGTATGACGATTGTACTGTACTGAGAGCTTGTGATAAGCTTTGTATGCTTGTATGAGATTTTCATATGATCTCCATGATACATAATATGATAGTTGGGGTTTTCAGCTTCAGGCTTTCCCGTTAAACAACTGTGTTATGTGTGTTTTTATTGCTTCATGTGTTTTGCAATTGTTGATTAAATTTCCGCAAGAATTATAGTGGAAGGATTCTGTATTTTGCAAGAAGATAAATATTGTGAGATCAGGAGAGTCCGCATATATACATGTATGTTGTATATAATTTCTACATGCTCTTCCTTGCGTCTTCCACTATACACACCCCCAACTACTTGTGACACTTGAATACATGGACCATAACGTTGATTCTGACGCTTGACTTGAACCGACTTAGAGGATTTGCCAGAAGGATGGTCATCGAGACCCTTATTTAAGAAATAACCATGATATATTGACTTTTCTGAAGTTGGCTCCCTCTAATCTCGCCCTTATGGTTAATTCACAAATCACTTTGTTTAAAATGTCCACATATACGGTTCTAATCAATGGTGACTTTGACCAAAGTCTTGAATGTGGCCCTCAATCCTTTTGCAAATCGGATATCACCCAACAATGCACGTTGAATGAAAATATGTCAAAGCTCGACACCTTTATTGGTTGACTGGTCGCTAGGCTTTGCAATTTATATTTTATTTGTCAATTTAATTGCCCCAAGGCCCAACCCGTGATGGGATTCAGAGGAGAAAAACTAGCATATAGACAACACAAACATAAGCATAACCAAATATTTTTAGGTATCATAATTTAAACTCAGAGACAGATCTTTATAAACACAAATATATTAACAATGGAGAACAAAATCACACTTCACATTACATGGTAGGTCTTGCCTTACCTGCATGCTCAGGTTGAGAAAAATTACAAATTTATAGATGACGGAAAAATCTTTAGATTTTTATGCATGTTTTTTTCACGATTGCACAGTGAAATTTCCAGAAGTTTGGTAAGCAATGGATTTGATTGGCGAGCAGTTAGTTGGTTAACCGCTAGCCAATAAATAAGGGTATCGATGACCATCCTTTTGGCAACTCCTCTAAGTTGGTTCAAGTCGAGCGTCAGAATCAACGTTATGGTCTATGTATTCAAGTGTCACAAGTAGTTGGGGGTGTGTGTAGTGGAAGACGTAAGGAAGAGCACACCCGACCCAAGTCGGGGGTGACCACCATTTTGTGTTGGTGAAAATTTTGAGGAGATATATCTGACTTTGGTAGTGAGATCGAGATTGACGGCCTCTGGAATTCTTCAAGCACGGAACCATACTTCCATTCAAAACTCGAGTCAAATGAACACGAAGATGGTTTGCAAAACAATAAATGGTTTTCGCGTGGGTAAGGCCTGGTAAGCGGTAATTCCCTGAATGAACACAATAGTGGTCGTGGCCTGACATTTGGTGCCACAATACCACCCATTTCATGTGAAATATATTCATTAAAGTTTGGGCTTATTTGGACGCGATATTCATTGGATTAGAAGCATTGCATTTTGGGTTTGCGTCTACTGTTAGATGAAGGAGCGGATAGATCGATTAAACAAAGAAAAGGTGAGTTGGTAAATGTGGGTGAAAGTTTATTATTATGTTGGTGTTTCGGGGTTTTAACCAAAGTCGAACATTTGAATCAAATGAATTGCTAAGCGTGGGCCATTATATATATATATATATATATATATATATATATATATATGTGTGTGTGTGTGTGTGTGTGTGTGTGTGTGTGTGTGTGTGTGTGTGTGTGTGTGATGATACTTTGGGTTTAAATGCAAAGTCGAATATTGATTCGAATAACATGAAATGGATTTTGGTCTATGGTTTATAACCATAGGTTGGGTAAAAGGAAAAGCTTCCACATTTTAGAATTATCTTGGTTTATGAATGAACCATGTATTTTTATATGGAAATTGTGGGTTTTTGTTGTTGTGGCAGCATCACTATTAAGGTAAAGTTATTATGGCACAAGGTAAAAAGAGTAACAAACACTTTATTTAATAAACTCAAAACCTTTTTATTTTCGTTTTAGTTTAGGAAATCCACTTATTGATTTTTTAAGAATTATATCACAAATAGTATATCATTTACATTGCGATATTAAAACAAATGTAAATATGAGCCAAGGTTTGATACATTGAAATTGAATTATTTTTGGATATCATTACCCTTTTGTATCAAGTGATTTTATTGCAAAACTATGCTTTTTGCTAGTTGTTACTGAAGAAATCTACAACATTTTTCGATGTTCTCTACCCATACCATATAAATAATTCATTTGAAACATTGTATTTAGATTCTAGTTTGAATAGGTTTGATACATTGAAATTGAATTATTTTTGGATATCATTACCCTTGTGTATCAAGTGATTTTATTGCAAAACTGTGCTTTTTACTCATTGTTACTAAAGAAATCTACAACTTTTTTCAATGTTCTCTACCCATACCATATAAACAATTCATTTGAAACATTGTATTTAGATTCTAGTTTGAATTTATGTTGTTGATTTATTGATTTAGAGTAAGAAATACACTTATATCTAGCTATTGTTGAAGTAAATTTAACTATGGAAATTTTTCGGGCATAATACCCATGGGAAAATTGATCCCAAGAACATAGAAATACAATTTCCAGCTTGATGGAAATATTTGTTGTTGTTCATAATTTTGGATGTGGCATTTCAAGATCAAATTCATACTTCCCAAATTCCCTACCCCTAGATTAATGATGTACAAGTGTTTTGACACTCATAGTGTTCTGTTTTAGTGAAATTGGTTGTTGTCCTTGCAAATTTTAAACCTTATTTCAACAAGAAAAGCAACAAATTTTCTCTATAACGCCTTTAATCAGTAACCCAAACTAAAAAATAACTTTATAATTGGTTAATATATTTTTTATACATCAATTTGGTATACTCACATGTCATATCTAAAATCATTTGGTGTAGTATTTTGTTGTTTTTAGTCTTTTGCTACACGAAAATGATAAAATCAACAAGACATATTTGAATTAACTCTTTCACCTCACCTTTTGATCCCATTTAAGGCACTAGTCTTGCTTGGGTGGATAGAGATATTGAGTTGAAATCATCCCTTGGCCTTTCAAGGAAAAGTTGGGCCTAAAGAGCAATGATTTGGGTCGATGTGAAAATGGGCCTTTACAGTGTGTGTGCCCATCCTAGCAGATTGCATAGACATTTGCAACCTTGTTAATAAGATTAGCAACATTTTTTGGTGTCATTCTCAGGAATAAGGTCATTTAACCCTAGTTATACACAAACACACACTTGGTATTTTTTTCATTTTGTATCAGTACTTGATGAGATATTTGTTCAAAGACTAATTTTCAAGATCTCATCTGGTGACTTCACTTCAACAAAACATAAAAAGGTACAATACAAAATACTACTCTCTAATATAAGAATCAAGGTAAATATTGGTAATTCCACATTTATGGTAATTGTTTCAATTTAGGGAATTATCATACTAATGTTTGTAGCATGGATTTTCATAAGATGTTTCCTATTAAAGATATATTTTTCTTTGGATTTATCATGCATTCCAAACTATCCTCATTTTCCCATTGTTAATTTGCATATGCACATCCCCAAATTTAATGGAAATCCACAATTTGCTCTAGATTTCTTGTAGTCTTTTATGAATTATAGTGTAGATACTAATATTGTCTTTGAAGATAACTCAATGAAAACCTGTGCATGGGAAATGCAAGGATATGAAGCATGGAAATGTTTTTTCAGTTTTGATCCCATAGAGTTAAATTCATTCCCTTAGTGTATAAAAAGGTTGCAATGGTGATGGGTCTAAAATTATGAAGAGATTGAAGATATCGATGTCTTCATTGCTATCCAAGAAAATATTAATGACTTGATGTCAAAATATAACAGGTATCCCTCCTATGATCTCCATATGAAATCAAAGAGAAGGAGAATGCAACCATTTTCCTATCAGAGTATGTCAAAGAAAAATATGTTGAGCCTTGTGTGCAGAAGCTCGAGGAAACAATGATCATAGAGGCTATTCTAGATCCCATCATTGAAGTAAGTCCATGGATAAATAAATTACAAATGATCACAACTCAAGATTGCATCACAATGCAACAAAGGTACTTGAAGTTTGAAAAATATTATGCAGGTGAAGAGAAAGAATATCTCCATGAAAAGGATCAACCCTCTTCTCCCTCTCCTGAACCGTTATTGCATGCTTCATAGAATGATGATGAACAAATGACTTATTTGAAAAGAGTCCAAGAAATGGGTAAAGCAAGTATTAAGGGAGACATTGTTAAAGAAGGAAATCAAGAAATTGTTTTCCTTCATCCCTAGAATGAAGAAATTAGTGAAGAGAGCATGAAAAAATCACATCGGGACAAAGAATGGCTCATTTACCTTCAAGGTCTCAAAGAATTCAATGAAAAAGAAAACCATACTATAGATTTGAGTGCTTTACCTAAAGAAGAGAATAAAAGTAAAGAGTCCTACCTCACTAAGGGGGGAAAAGTGGTGGAATTAAGTAAAAACACTTATACTTGCACAAATGAAGGGGAAAAAAACTCTGTGGTAAAAATAAATGAAGAAGAATCTTTGTGTCCTTCTAATAGGAATAAACAAATAATTGAAGAACAAGAATATGAGGAGAGCATTGATGTCGGGATTTTTTAAGAACCTACCCACCCTCCTCCAGATGAAAGCACAACTTCAACAAGCTACACTCCTTTCCAAACACTTGATCTTCATGACATATGTACTAGCGATGTGGAAGAATGGGATTCAAAAAAATGCATATTTTTGAAGAGGAAGAGGGCAATGGAGTGATTGAAACTATTGATTCATTTCTCCAATTTTACCAGTGAAATGGAATATAAGCTATTTTTATTTTGAAGATGATCCCACATATGACACAGACACTAAGAAAATTCAAATCGTTCATTGATTGTTCATTATCTAATACCTCACTTGTCCAAAATAAGTCTCCAAAAATGGTCTTGATGTTGGAAAACTCCAACACTTCAACGATATTTGTTGTGTTCCAAGAGTGATGATACACATTCAAGGTAATTACAACAACCAATTTCTTCACCGTTCCAAGAGGTAGTATTATTGTGTTGTGACTGTCTAGCAAGGAAAATCGACCCAAGAATGATGATGCACAGTCAAGGAAATTACAGCAACCAAGCTCTTCAACGTTCTGAGAGGTAGTATTATTGTGTTCTGACTGTCCAGAAAGGAATTTTGAGCAAAGAATGATGATACACATTTAGGTCAATTACAGCAATCAAGGTCTCCACTATTCTGCGAGGTAGTATCATTGTGTTGAGACTGTCCAACAAGGAAATGAGAAGAAAATCTATACACAGTCCAATACAGTTGTAGTTACTACACAAGAATCATTGTAATCTTCCATAATTTGAGCTTAGGAGTCCACCACAGCTTCAGCAAGGAGTTCACCACAATATTAAGGATTCCACCACAATCTAAGGTAAGATTTTTGATGACACTGTCTGAAATTAAGAAGTCTAAATTTATGTTGTCATTTTCCTGAGCTATAGCAAGGGACACATAAATACATGTTGATAGCAGAAAGGGCTAATACTCTTCAACATGCTATAATTGTTACTAAATACTTGGCAAAATTCAATAATTGTTTCAAAACATAAATTAATGCTCAAGAAGAATTAAAAGTTAAAATTAAATTTAAAGCAAATTATCAACAACCAAGGATATTGATAAGCAGCAAAACATTTGAACCAACATTTTCCAGAACAGATCACTTGCCTCTTATGAAATATTAGATCATTGATTGGAATCTATATAGCTTGGTGGAGAAATATTACAAAATTAAATATCATTAGTGATAGAATATCACTTGAAATTATTCTCTTCATGACAAACATAACACTCATATTTTGAAATTTCTTTCAACTCCGGAAACTAGACTCCATCCGATCTTCCACAAAAATAGTAAATAATTGTAAGTTTGCTTGCAAGGTCAAATAAAGTACTCATGTTGAACTTAAAATATTGTCTTTTTGGTCATCTTCATCATCTTCTAGCCAATAAGTTTCAATAATCTTTACTGCCTTCTCATAAATTTCATTATTTTCATGACTTTGCAGGTTCTCAATATTCTCAAGTCCTTCAGCATCATCAATATATTGTGCATAGAGATTTACACCTCCAGTGTTTCCCAAAACCTTCTCTGCTTCCCCAAATTTCAAAATATTCTCTAGCCCTTCAAGACAAACAGTTACAATTGTTGGGTCTAGAAAGACTAGAAGATCACATAGATGCTTAATGCATCCTTGATTCACAATATATCTACAACCAAAAGCACAAATTAGTAGTTTGTCTAGGATGAGATTACCTAATTTCATCCCTGTAACTATTTTGATAAATGACTTTTTATGTTGACCATTTATTGACATAATACTCTGTTGAATAGACGATGACTTATAACAGAATTGACAAACCTCTCGCATCTATTCAATTTTTCTTTGCAACCTCCAACATCATTGTAAGTAGCATCTGGCTTTCCTTCAACAATCATCATTGTCACACTGGGATCAATCTTAGGAGGAAAAGGGGTCTGAATATGATACTTATTGTGATCAACCCTACATAAAGAAAGAAGACCATCAATCATTACATTCCAGACAAAACCCACAAGGTGTGACCTGAAGCAATCTCTAATTTTTTTTATGACATTAATGCAAACAACATAAAACATTAGAGTTGAAAACATAGTAATGCTTCACGTGCAGAAAATTTTATGAAGACATTTCAGGATAGTGGTCTGAAGGCATTGCAACCATCCTATGTGGATTTGATGCAAATGTATATATGTGGCTATCTATGTAATGTGAAGTAAAATACACATTTTTCGATCTATGGCAAGGTGTCGACCTAATTGGGAAGCTTATATGAAATATATATTGAATCCTTGATTAAATGTGGCATGTTGGACATGGCTGAGGGGGTTTTTGCAGAGTTGCAAAAGTATGGTGACATTGGAATTAAATCCAAGATGTGCAACGTAATATTGGAGGGATATCTCAATGCTGGTCAAGAATAAAGGATCAAACAATTATATGATGAAATGTACATAAATGTGAAGTTTGATGGAAATCAGCTCAAGGGAAAAGATAGTAGGTCAATGAGCAACTTAATGTTAGATGTTAGTGGTGCATATAAAAACCTTGACTTTCAAACACAGTATTCACAAATTGTGAATTATAAAGACTATGAACTTTGGGCCTTCGATTTTCACCATTTCGCAGAGGAATTTCATCAACAGTCTGAAATGAACTTGGAGATTCATGACACTGCAATTGATGCACTGCTTTTGGCACTATAAAGTCTCTTGAATCCATATTTCATGATGAACACTAGTGACAGTGACTATCATATCAACAAAAATGCCACTAAAAACAAATCTTCACATGTGTAGGAAGATGGTTGATGAGCTATTTTCAAGTAATAGAAAGCCAAAAGTTGAAATGATTGGTAATCTCAAAGAAAAGAGAGACAAAACTGTAATTGACATTCGTATGCAAGTAGAAGAATGGTACTACAAAATGCAGTCTATTATTTTGAAAGATAGTTCATATGATGAGAAAGAAATAAATTATGATTTTGAAGAAAGGGAAAATGGTTTTAGAAAATTTCCCGATGATAGAGAGTCTACAAATGTTGTTACCCTTATATGCTAGCATCAAGGTATACTCTATGTTTTTCTGATTCGGTAGATTTAGAGGGAACAACATAACATGTTGCAGAGCATCTCAATACATTGCTTTTGTCTCTTCATTATCATCAAAAGGATTTTAGTCATCCAATAAAAAGTTGAAAAAATACTTGGAGATAGGCGACAGTGGACACTTCATCAAATTATAGTTTCTGCTGCCAGTGGTAGTGGCATCATGGCGAAGGATGACGAGTATGGTAGGAAACTTCCAGTTTAGAAAAATGATTCCTGTCTCCTCATGGATACACATAATATCAAATTTTTCAACCTCTTCATTTCCTTTGGTTAGATACATAGGTTGGATGGCATTGGCTCGCTGTGCAAAGGAACACTAGAAGAGATGGCTCCCTCTTGAGCATTGGATTGCTATGCAAAGGAACACCAGAAGAGAGCGCTCCTCCTTGCACAAGATATGCATCAAATTTCAAGCTTACTATTTATTTTCTCTAATGAAATCACATCCATCAAAAATATGTAAGGGGAATGAGAATGAAGAATTACAAGAGGCCTCCCTTTTGGAATCGAACAAACATAAACATGAGAAACCTGTTAAGAAAAGTGATCATTTAGATCAAGTGGATAGTGATGGATTTTCCCATGCTCTTTACTCTGAGCTAGACATGATCTTTCCAAACTTAAGAAATCAGTTTTTCAGATACGCAGAAGTGATGCTAGAGGTTGTCTGCTTCCATTTAAAAGTAGTTCCACCTAGTTCTATTGCTCTTTTATCTTGGTTGCTTTTTATAATTGTGTGTGATGACTCAAGTGATGTTGTACTATGTTATTATGGTATTGATCTTTATTTTGGCTGCTTCAAATTGTTGTTGTATGACAGAGTACTTTCCTAAAGATTTTTAGTGCCATACCAAGTGCCCTGTATGTGTCATTGATTGGGTATATTATCACAGGTATCAGCCCAATTAGGAAGTATAATCAGCCAAGAAACTACAGGGAATAACAAGCCCAGGAAGTATAAGAAGCTAAGAAATTACAGGGAATAACAACCCTACTCCATTTAATCACATCAAGCGTTCATAATTAAGATCAAAGCTATCTTTCTACTTTGACATTGACAAACACCTAGTGGCATCCAATACATTTGTGACTTGTTCATATAGCAGCAACAACTTCTTTTGTAATGTAGGTGATTATCTGAGAGTGTCTTGACTCTCTGCTACTAGCTATAAAAATTTGAGATGCGCGGGATTGCATAAATCCTTCTTACTTATATCTAATGGCTATATAATTATTAGTATTCAATTTTTTGGTCACAACCAAGCTAGACACCAAATTGGTGTATGAGACCCCCCTCAGCAATTTGAGTGCTACAAAGGCATACATACTCTACCCCCTTTTGGATTTGAACCTGCAATATCTTAGGAGGAAACACATGCTCTTAACCCTTAAGCCCACTGAAGAGTGTGTCCTAATGCATGGAGTTTTGACATCATGGATAATTTAGAGAATTTTGCAGTTATCTTGATGGAAAAATTATCATTAATCTACACCTTCACCTTTGTCACAAGGCTAATCCTATGATAAGGACCCATCATATAACTTCACTAAAAAAGGCTCTGCCTCAGAAAGTTCCTCTGGAATGAATAATATAACAAACCTCTCACATTATTATACACTCTAGCAGTGAAATTATATCTGCATATGAAAAATATACCCTTAATTCCTGACAAAGAATGTAACACCCCTCTGACATTATTACTATAATGTATATGCATCTCTCCCTTTTTTTAACAATATATATATTAAGGGAATCTACTCCAAACCCCTTGGGACCTCCCATAATTCAACTCCTATATTAGGTATTCTAAATATTTATAATTCATGGAATCGAATGCTCTCTAGCAATCTCCCATATATTCGGTCTGTTGTTTTGATAAAACTACATCAACCTCAAGCATCCAATCCCCTTCTCATGGTGTTATGAAGCATGGATATTTTTGGTGGACATGTAACATACAACCCAAAAGGAAGGACAATAGAAAATGGATAAAGGGAGCATGTTATGTATGGGAAAGGGTGTGGACACATTAACCTTATAAGAATTCCCCAGTAGTACCCTTCTATCAAAGAGTGGGAACATTTAACTAGGAGATTGATGATGGCCACCAAGGTAAAAGAAAGGAGAAGGCATAACTTCCAAACATCACGATTCATTATCTACTTCAACCCACAATCCCTAATTTAATTTCAAATACATTGGGCATAAACACTTGACAAAAAGCAATGGAAAAATGTACCCTATGAGCTGAGAGGCATCTTTGGGCAGTTGTCTGGAGATTTCTAAATGTCATCATCAGCACCACTCTCTCTGATGCAGATCATCGAAGAAAAAATCCTCTAGTTATCCTTGGAAGTGAGGGGGTGACAAAAGGAACTTAGGTTTTTCTTGTGAAGAAGAAAATTTGAGAGTGGATAGGATCATTAAGTTTCCCTCGCAATGCAATAAAAAAATAAAAATAAGAAACCCAAAAAAATGGAAAATGAATGGATAATCATATTCAGTCACATGAAAGACATAGTTCCCCACTAAGATACGAAATTATCATTTACAGTATTGATGATTCCTTAGGATTCCATCATAAGAGCTACAAGTAATAGAACAAGTTATGTATGGGAAAGGGTGTGGGCACATTACCCTTATCAGAATTCCCCAGTACTACCCTTCTATCGAAGAGTGGCAACACTTAACTAGGAGATTGATGATGGCCACCAAGGTAAAAATAAAGCAGAAGGAATAAACTCCAAGCATCATGATTCATTATCTAATTCAACCCATAATCACTACTTTAATGTCAAATACATTGGGCATAAACACTTGATATGAGGAAATTGAAAATTGACCCCATGTGCATTGAGCTGAGAGGCATCTTTGGGCAGTTGTTTGGAGAATTCTAATTGTCATCATCAACACCATTGTCTGTGATGCAGATCCTCAAAGAAAATCTCCTCTAGTTGTCCTTGGAAGTGAGGGGGAAACAAAAGGAACTTGGGTTTTTCTTGTGAAGAAGAAAATTTGAGAGTGCATTGGCTGGTTAAGTTTCCCTCACAATGAAATAAATAAAAAAGAAAATAAGAAACCAAAAAAATTGGAAAATAAATGGAAGTTTTTCAGACTTCATAAAAGGAGATCCAATTTAAACATGCATCTAATAGACAGATTCATAGATATTGATTTTTCCAAAATTAAAAAAACAATGAATATAAGAAATGATACTACTATACAGCTACCCATTCCAAAAATATTTTTCGGTGAATCTTACACAAACTCAACTATAATAATTTTGTTTCCTATAAATTTAATAGCCAGTTTTTTCCATCTTGAAGAGGAAACTTGTGCCCTACTAAGTTTTGAGTGATGGGTGCACATGCAAGTATTCAAGTGTATTGCAAGTAGAAGAATCCAGTTGTGGAAGGAAAGGCTTCTTCCATGAGAGAAGATCCCTTTGTGAGCCTAACCTAACATGATAAGCTCTCTCTGGTGATAAGCGCAACTTGAAACTCTTCTTATATGGCAATAGATACCAAGGCTAGTGTGACCACTAGCTTCTGTTTGTTGCAGACAAGGTTTATGGAGTCTAGCCTCTTGCAAACTGGATGCTCTTGATGCTGCTCTCATGTTTGGAGAGCGCAATGTGGTTCTTTGAATTTTCTGTAAGAAGGCTACTTTTTCCCCTACACCGCTGCATGAAAAGGGAAGAAATTCCATACATCTAGGTTAGCATGGGAAAAAACCTTCCAACGAATATTTTGGGTGAGTATGAGATCGGTGTATCATGGGATCAGTATTGGGAATAGTGATTACAAGAGACAGAGTTTTCAGATTATGGAAGTTTAGCTCCAAGTTAATTGAACCAGTTTTGGGAATGCCAGTAAGAAGTTGAATTTGGCCATTAGGAAGTTCATCGAAGCTGTGCTCCATGTGCCATGATAGGGCTTCCTTTCTCAGCCATCTTCCAGTCTTTCCTGTGCTAAATTTTTTGGATTGTACTTGTAGTATTTTCATGATTTGTATTCATGGGCAGTTGTAGGGTTATTTTTTTGTGATTTATTGCCTCGTAGTATCCGAAATGTTTCCTTAATGCTCTTATGATTGAAGTTTTGTTTTGATTTGTATATTTCCCAACTTTAGTAGCTTTCAGATGGAGCCGTTAATACATTAATTAGTGCCATTAAATCTATCTATTTTTGTGGGACTGTCAGGTTGGCTAGATTCTAAAGACAATGTATTCAACAAAAGGTGGAGAAATGGGCACGTACATTTATTATTTGAGAATCATTAGATAATCATAACAACTGAGAGCCAACAAACTACAGGTAGAAGTATAGAGAATCCTTCTATAAAACAACATAAAACATGAAGTTATATATATTCTGATAAAAAATTAAATAAAATCACCGATTAGTGTTGGGGAATATCAACCTAGAGGTTCGTTGGGTTACAACCTCCACATAGCGGGAGCATGCTACTTAAGAAGGACTCACACACAACCATGCATGTTCGGAAAAACTAAATAGAGTAGATCGAGGAAGTTACCGTGGGACCTACGGGTAACTTCCTCCGATCTATATTTAGTTTTTCTGAACATGTATTGTGAGTCCGCCATAATCGCGACCTTTTGTACTCTATGTGGATTTGTGAACGACACTCAAGGTGATGTCCAGAAAGCAGCAGCGACTCGTGGGGATCACATTCTTGTGACTCCCCTGTTGGGTGGTTTCAGTTGTTTGGTAGGTTGCTGACAGTTTTAACTTTCATTTGCAGTCCAGTTTACTTTTTCTCAGTCAGTCTGAAGTCCTGGTTTCTTATCCAGGCTTGTCCTTTTTGTTTTTTCATTATTTACCTTTGTATATGCGCTTTTTTCTGCACACAATCGCGTATACACGCAAGTTTGTCTAAAGGGACCTGCGTATACACGAGTTTCCCTTAGCACAGTCGCGTATGCACGCTGGTTGCTAAACTGTGAAGTAGCGTATACCTAGGCAGATTTTGAATTTTTGGGTTTCTTGACTTTTTGGTCCTTTCTGGCTGTGGAGACATGTTCCTACAGTGTCTCTGTACTCTCTGGATTGTGAAGAAGGTAGTTTGCGGTCTTTTCTCTCTTTCGTTTGATTGAAAACTAGTCTTTTTGGCAAAGTGTTGTTGTTGCTCCTGGCACTTCTGGATTGAGTACCAAGATCGCTTTCTGAGCATTCTTGGCTGTTCTGCTTTATCAGAACAGAGAGCTCTTGCTCATTTACTCTTTCCTATCCTTGTGTTGTGCTTCACATTACGATTTTTGCTTGTTTTTTTATTGGTTTTCTTGAGTTCAGTAGGCTAGGTCTTGTTGCAACTTTTTGAAGAGTTTTCTTGCTTCTTCGAAGTTTTTGTTTGTGGCAAGTTTGTACTATTGTTCTAGGCTAAGTGGCTGAGTTTTCTTGTCTTCTTTTGCTCTTATTGATCTTGCTACTAGTTAGCCTTATAAGGTTTGGAGCATTGTTGAAGTTTGTGCTTGAAATTCAGTCTTGTTTGGTTTGGATTTTGATAGTTGTGCTTGGTCTTTTCGAGCTCTTTCTTTATAAAACATAAAAGCTCAAAAAACATTTTCTTTGCTTTTTGTTTTTGCATTTCAAAAGTTCAAAGAACATTTTGTCTTGTTTCTTGCTTTTGTTGTTGCATTTTTGTTTTCGTTTCGCCATATCTTTTGAAGTTTTTGTGAAGTTTCTTGTCTTTTAGTTTTTGGCTTGATTTTGGGGAGGAGTTATCATTTATTTCTTCTTCTTGTTTTTGAGCGTTTTGGTGTCTTTGTATTAAGAGTTCTTGTTTTCAGGAACTAGCTTTTTGGACAACCAAAAAGAGTTAAAACTGAAGGAGCTTTTAGGAAATTTCACTCTGCTTTAGGAGATTTTGCATCTTAGGATTTGCATGCTTGTAGTGATTTGCATTAGGTGCATTTAAAAATTTAGTCAATTTCATAGTTTTTGTGAGTGTGAGTTTGCTATTTGAAAAGAAAAAAAAATACAATTTCTAATCTCGTAGAACCTGTATAGAGATTACTTTTCATCGAAAGACAATAATTGCATTTGCATGTAGTTAAGTTTTTATCAATTTCTTTTGCGTCAAAACACCATAAGTTTCATCTCCGCATCCTTGTGACTTAACATAATAGCCCATTAAAATAAGCAATTTAATCTAAAATCAACTAGCAAGTTTTCTAAGTGTCATACACCAACTAGCTAGGTTGTAGGGCCTTGGATTAGGTGAGTGGAGAGTTAACTCTCCAAGGCCGCTCAAACAAACATAGAAGTTGATTAATTGAGCGAAATCCAACTCCGTGAGGTGGACCGGGAAAGCTCTCATCCGAGAGTCAAGCACGAGGGGAAGTGAAGGTTGAGAAGAGGGATACCCCCCCTCCGATTAGCTGAATTTGACCTCAAGACCATTCCGCCCGGCTTCTGATACGGATTGGTGTCCATATTTGCCACTCCTAGGTTCCACACAGGTGACTGCGGGGGGGAATACCCGTGGTACCTGAGGCAGACGTCGCATCACTTTCAGCAGTACTTCTGGGGGGTGCCCTTGCGAAGCTTGGGTGCTTGTGCCGGCAAAGGCTGTCGTTAGGAGGTTGGCGTAATTTTTTCTGATACCTACGCTAGTTGTTCTGGGCCCTAATCATCCCAAACTGCTTTCGAGAGGTCCTATATTTCGCTTGCTTGTATTTTGGTGTCCGGTCCTCATCACCCGGAGCGGAAATACTTGGAGGCTGTTTGCTTGACTGTATCTCAGGGATTTTTATTTTAGTGAGTGATCTTTGCTCCTAGCTTGCCTAGCTTTTCACTTTTTTGAGTCTAATTTAAAATCTATAAAAGTCGCTGATCAAGCGCCTCGACCATCGAGGAGAATCCGGGGGTTATCTCCCGAGAGTTCAGAGCCTTCTTCGAGAAGGCGTAGGAGTGATTTAGCAGGTGGTTACCACCCTGTGGCGTCTGACGCAGTGGAGAGTGATCCTCCACAGAGGTCTGAAGGTTTCATCGCTGATTCCGGTGTCCGTCCCGAGAGGAGCGTTCCGCTCACCTCGCGAGTTTTGTTTCCTCACGAAGAAGATTTTCAAATAGAAGACGTACCTGAGCCTCCAGCTACAGGTCCATCTCCTCTTCCTCCTGATTATCTGTTCGTTGTTCAGTACATCGGACCTGAGTCGGAGAGACCGGAAGATCTTCCATATCATTCTTATCTTTCGATGGCCACGACTGGGAACACAGCTTCTCCTGTGAGTGCTGCGGTATTCGTACCCTCGCTTCTCGCTGGGGCCAGTGGGGGCACTATTGCTTCATCTTTGATCGTTTCCTTAGTGTCAACTGGTTTGGCTCGGTTTCACCCAGGCACATGCTTCTCATTCGGTCCCTTGTCTTCGAGGATGCCCTGCTGGGAATCCCTCTTTCCTCAGGCCGCTTCTCACCGGGATCTACGCCCGCGTCTTCCATGGCTAGTGGATCAACTTCGTTTCAGGTTCCTTCTGAATCGGACACATTCTAGTTCGAATCCTCGTTAGGTCCTTTCCGTTTACTGCTCAGACTCAGAGTTTCAACCCTCGGGGTCCGGGGGCAAGTTCGGTCACTTTGCTGTGCTGGAACCGGATGGACACACGGGAGCAGGGAATCGGGCGACGCAGTCATCAAGGGAATGCTTCTTTCCCTACTTCGAGTGCTTATCAGACCTTTTCTCCTCTGTCTAATGCTTGGAACCCCTATCAGGGGCTCTCCTCTTCATTTCAAACTTCAGCGGGGGGAACTGGTCTGGGCTTTGGTAACTCGACGTGGGGAGGAGGTTCTTCTCCTTTTTCTACGGGTCCTTTCTGGCAGCCTAGTGCCTTATCAAATCCATGCTACTCTTTTCATAATGTTGGGAATCCATCCCATCAAGGATGGAATCCTCAGGCTCCGCCTCACTTACCGTTTCTGGCAACGTTAAACTTGCCAGATTTGTCGAAGCTGACTAATGACCCGATTCGTTATAGTCTGGGGTGGCCTCCGGTTCCAACCAAGCTTCCTTCAGACATTCCAAAGTTTGAAGGTAAGAATGGCGAAGATCTGGCGGACCACATCACCACTTTCCACTTATGGTGTTCTTCGAACTCCCTGATCGATGACTCGATTAGGTTGAGATTATTTCAACACCCTAACCGGAAACGCCGCCAAATGGTGGATATCGGTCACCGGGGGGCAGCTTTTGCCACATTTGGAGAACTGGCTATCACATTTCTAAACCATTTTCAGTTGCCTGTCAGATATGAGGCTGGGACGGAACTCCTAGCTAATTTTAAGCAGGATGAGGCAACGCACATTTCTGATCACATTCAGGAATGGAGGAGAAGGAAGAGGCTTATTAAAGCTCAAATTTCAGGTGAATTCCTTCTCGAATGGTTTCTCAAATCTCTGCAGTCAGACATTTCAAAGGATGTATCCCTATCTGGGGTATTTTCCGAGGAGCAGGCCATTTTTAGGGCCCAGCAGCTGGAACTGATCTATTCTCAGTCTGGGGTCCTTTATAAATATTTTCCTAATGCTCCTCGCTCCAAATTAGATTTATCTAAAACTAAGCCTGGTCTGCATGGTGACGGACTTGTCGGATCGGTCAATAGTGGTGCAGCCAGCCTGCTTTCTCAACTGCAACAGTTTTCTTTACAATCTGCTCCTTCTAGTCAGGCTCTGCCTGCAGAGTCATCACCTTCCCAGTCTTTTTCCATAAATGCTGTCCAATCTTCTGATCCCAAAGGAAATCAACAATCCGATGGGAAGAAGAAGGGACGAAATAACAAGAAGAAGGGCAAGAACGGGAAGGGTAATGCAAACAAAACCAACGAGCGTGTTGGTGAGGGTCAAAAGGAGAAAAATAAAGTAAAGTTTCCATGCAAGCTATGTACTGGAGACCATCTCACACACCTTTGCCCTAAAATTCAGGATGCTCAGCGCTTGTTAGCTCAGCAGGGTTCTTCTAGTTCCCAGGCTATGTTAACAAACCCTTTTCCCCAAGGGCAGTAATTAGTTGTTGGCGCGAACCAAAATCCTGGGGCTTCCTCTGGAGGTACCCAGGAAGGGGAAATTCCATCGAACATTTTCATGATGAGTGCTCACGCGGATATCGCTACGAGATCCCGTGATTATGGTGGAGAAGAGTCTTCGAAAGCTAAGGAAGTTCCTGATGCTACTAAGCCGCTTCACATTACGAAGCCTACTGTTGAGTCTATGCCTCGTGTTGGGAAAAATACTGAGAGGGGGGGGGGGGGGTGAATCAGTATTTACTGCATATTCAAAGCTTTTTCTTTTTCACTCTCTAAAACCCATATGCTACTTTCCTTTAGTAAACTCGCGTATACATGCGGATATCCTTCATAAAACTCGCGTATTAGCAGAGATCTAAATATGCAGATATTTATTAACTTAGTTCTTTGCAATATTCATTCATCTGATGTTAAGTTAACAGTACACATGTATAGTAACAATAGAATAAACCATCACACAAAGCATCACACATGAACACCAAGATTTTTAGGTGGAAACCCAAGTCGGGAGAAAACCACCGCTGCAGTTTCTTAGCCTTCAATATTTTATTATAGAGAAAACATCTTACAACATATGTGCTAGTGCAGACTCCTACTGAAGACGTGTGCACCCACTCCAAGGCCACTGGCCTCTTGGAAGGGAGCTCCAACCTCTCGACCTATCATCACTCTCTCCTGGAAGGGAGCTACGACCCCCTGACTCGTTTACCAGCCTCTCTTGGAAGGGAGCTACGAACCCCTGATCTCGTTTACCAGCCTCACCTGGAAGGGAGCTACGACCTCCTGACTGAAGGCTACAACCCTCAGCACCTCTATGGACCACGTTTCATCAATTTTCACAATGGATCCAACAACTTCAATAGAACTCAACTTGCAGGCCACATTTCATCATATTTTCAGACTGGACCCTCTCCATACATTTAAGCATAGTCAAACATGAAACTGACATATATAACTTCACTCACATGATATCAGAAACCAAACAGGTAATGATCGACATTTCTACTACATACTTCGAAGAACTCCCAGCTTGTATATCGCTGCTTTCTTAAATTTCATCCATATGTCATTAATGCCGCGATCCGTCATAAACCAGCGTATACTTCTGTACAAATTACAGATCCAATTTCACTGAGCATACGCGCTTTCTCTTTAGCAAAGCCGCGTATATACGCGCTTCCTCTGCAGCGAACTAGCGTATGGTTCTTCAGACATTTAGGACATTGCAATTCTTCAGAACAGATACATTACTCAAATTTTACCCTTTACTTCAGACAGATGTTCGCCTCATCTCAGATCTAATCATTCCATCAACAGATCTAGCAAGTACAAATACATTTCAGATCTAGATACCCTTCTTCATCATTTTCTTCATTGGTGCATCATAGATTCAGATCTATCATCAAGCCTTTACCCTTTCCATACAGATATACTTCATAGAGAAGTATTCATTCAAGCTCAGACATCTTGCACCCACACTCATGATTTGCACAATGAATTTCTTCTCTTTATATAGGTTTACCCTTTTTCAATACCATGAGCCCCTTTTTCAATACCATGAGCCAAAACTACATTACTTCCGATGGTATTCTTGGATGGGGTCATTTAGACGAATCATTACCCAATACAATGGGTCAATACCATGGTGGTTACCCCTGGTTTTGCACTTTTTGAGCGCTTTTGCCCATACGCGACTTATCACGTTCTTTCCCGCGTGCATACGCGACTTCCCCTAGACATATCCGTGTATGCCTTGAGACATACTCTTTTTATCATAGATCTAGCTCAAACTGAATTTCTTTCTTCATTCCCTTCTGTACTCACTGTAGATACATCAGATTTACTTCATCAAGAACATATTCTATCAAGCACAACTTCATCAAGTAAGTTGTCATCATCTTCATCAAGTAGGTTGCCATTCAAGGACAACACTCAGCATCATATTGCTAGCAAACATCATTTCATATCAGATTTACGTCATTTACCAAGTCCATCATGTCAAGAATAACTTCATCAGGTGGTTTGCCATCAAGGACAACACATGTCAACAATCTCATGTCTTCATCTTCATTCAGTGGGTTGCCATCAAGGACAACACTTCCATCATATTGTTAACACTTTGATAAGCCCAAAGCATCTTATACGGTCAACGACATCCACGCAAGGGCCGCTTAACTGGCTAGATTGTAGAATATCCTAAGTAGAGTCCTTGTGCTAAGGTCACTTTTAGAGGTACTCAGCCTTGTCCGCTCGCAAATATAGTTGCTTTGCTCAACGCTTACTGGGGTCATACTTTCAAAATTTCTTCCGATACTGATATGAATTAATTTAGTAGACTTTCATCATATTTTTTCAAGCATTAAATCGTCATATCGAAGTAGCCATCTTCTAATTTGGTTAATGATGAGGTGCTTCTATTACGCGTGATGTCTCATTACCGAAGACACTTGGATCTCCCAAAGCTGTTCCATCTAGCACTGTTCTTACTGCGTTCGATGGTCATTCTCACAGACCCCATGGTATTGTCCCATCTTTTCCCATCTGTGTTGGGGGAAAAACTGTTAATATAGAGGTTGAGGTAGTAGATGCAAGCTTGGACTACAACCTTCTGTTGGGGAGGAACTGGATTTATGAGATGGATGCTATTGCATCCTCATTATTTCGAATTATATGTTTCCCCCACGAAGGGAGGATCGTTACAGTGGATCAACTGGACTGTCCTCCTGTAGACCCGAATGCGTCTTCTGACTCATCTATTCCTAAGTTGGATAATACTAAGGCGCCTGTAGAGAATTTAGGAGTTGGAATGTATTCTTCTTTGATGGGTGATTTTGATATTCCTCCTCCTACGGTTCATATTAATGCTATTTCATCCTCCAAGGATCCTCTTCGAAGAGAGTTCTTCAGAACTCATTATTTTTCGAACCCTTGGACCTTACCTTCCCCTACTGCCACATTAGCGGAAGGTCAAGTGGGTGGAATGGCATTTCCGGTTTTTGCAGCTGAGATTGCATATCAGTCTATTGTTGGCTCTGCAGAAATCACCCCAGCTCCTCTTTCACTGGAAGAGTTGGATGGTGATGTGGCTCCGGCTTGGACGCTTAGTTCTTCTTCTGCCCAGGATTGTCTTGATACCACTCCTCCATCTGAAGAGGCGATCCTGGAAGCCATGACTGGTATAGATAGACCGTGGGATGATTTGCATCATCGGTCTTACTTCCTACCTGACTTGAGCGAAGTTGAAACTAGTTTTCCAAGTCCTCAGTCTCCTGGTCCTGTTCACCCAGTCTTGAACCCTTTGGCACCAACACAGGTTTATGCTGAAGGGAACATGGCTGTGATCTCTCCTACTATCCCGGTGAACATTTCCAGGGATCCCAATATTATCGAGAACGTCTTCATTGGAGCTGAATGTTCCTGTGAAGAAATTCAAATTTATACCGAGCTCTTTAAAGAGTATAGGGATGTATTCGCTTGGTCTTATGAGGAAATGCCTAGCATAGACCCATCTATTGTCTAGCATGAGATCAAGACGTATGAAAACGCTAAGCCGGTGAGGCAAAAACTTCATCCGGTCAATCCTAGGAAGGCAGCAGCTATCAAAGCCGAAGTTGAGAAGCTGCTTAAGGTGGGATTCATTTTCCCTGTTCCTCTGACTGAATGGGTTTCAAACCCCGTTCCTGTAGATAAAAAGCAAGGAACGATTCGAGTGTGCATCGATTTCAGAGACCTAAATAAAGCGTGTCCTAAAGATAATTACCCCACACCATTTATCGATCAAATCATTGACGAGTGTGCCGGTAACAAGATTTTCTCCTTCATGGACGGTTTCTCCGGATATAATCAAATCACTATCCGTCCAGAAGATCAACATAAGACTTATTTTATTTGTCCCTAGGGTACGTTTGCATACAAGAAGATGCCTTTTGGTCTTAAAAATGCTGGGGCTACCTTTCAGCGGGCCATGTCTTACGCCTTCCACGACATCAAAAATATTATCGAGGCATACTTAGATGATTTAGCTACTCATTCTCGAAAGAGGATGGATCATCCTGGTCACCTCCGGCAAATATTTGAAAGATGTCGTTTCTATAAAATTCGATTGAATCCGAACAAGTGCGTTTTCGCAGTTACATCCGGTCGGCTATTGGGATTCATTGTGTCTAGGGAAGGGATAAGGGTAGATCCCTTCAAGGTTGAGGCAATACTTCGGTTGCCTCCCCCGTCTTCCATCCGTCAGCTTCAAAGTCTTCAGGGAAAGTCTAATTTTCTTCGGAGGTTTATCGTCAATTATGCTGAAGTGACAAAGGGATTTATGAGATTGTTGAAGAAAGGAGTTCATTTTCTTTGGGACGACTACGCTCAACGCTCATTCGATGCTTTGAAAAAAGCATTGACCTCTGCTCCTTTACTGATTCCACCTGATTATAGCAGAGATTTCCTTTTGTATCTGGCAGCAGCAGAATCTACCATTGGTATGGTTCTAGTTCAGGAGGATGATGCTCTTGCAGAGCATGTTATTTACTACCTTAGTCGAGCACGGGTAGGACCTGAACTTAGGTACACTCCGATAGAAAAGTTAGCCTTAGCAGCAGTTCATGCTGTGCAGCGACTCCGGCATTACATTATTCTTCGCAAAACTTATGTTTTGGCAGCTGCCAATCCATTCCAGTTTGTCCTCATCAGGCAAGTGATTGGGGGCAAATACAATAGATGGATTGTGATTTTACAGGAATTTGATCTTGATTTCATGTCTGCCAAATCCAAGAAATCATTAGTTTTTGCGGAATTGATCTCCGAGTTGCCCTGTGGAGAAGAGATGATCTATGATGAGTCCTTTCCGGACGAACACTTGTTTTATCTTCGCTGCAGATCCTGAATGTGACACAGCCGGGTATCTTCAGACTCACGAAGTTTCCCTCCACTTTTTCAAAGACAGAGCATGGGTTGATGCCATCACCGAAGAATATTGATTATTGGTGATGCTTTATATCATCGAGGGGTTGATTCAATCCTAAGACGTTGCTTAACTCTCGAAGAAGCCGAGGCTGCGCTGAATGATTGCCACAGTGGAGCTTGTGGTGGTCATTTATCTGGGCTTGCTACAACCCAAAAAATCTTGCGTGCTGGGTACTTTTGGCCTTCGATTTTCAAAGATTGTATTGAGTCTGTCAAAAAGTGTCATCCGTGTCAAGTTTATACTCAAAAAATGCGCGCTCATCCAGCTCCGCTTTTTCCAGTCATTACTGTTGGTCCCTTTACAAAGTGGGGTATTGATTATACTACTTGTAACCCGCCTTCGGCTAAAGGTCACAAGTACATTATTGTAGCAGTAGACTACTACGGGCGTGGTCGAGGCCATGCCCACTTTTGGGAATGATGCAGACCGCAGCTCTTTTTCTTTTCAACCAAGTTATTGCTCATTTTGGTATTCCTAGAGAGATTGTCACCGATCATGGCAGTCATTTTCAGAATAGTATGATGGCTGAGTTGGCTCTCAAATTGGGTTTCCGGCAGGAGCATTCATCTCCATATTATCCTCAAGCCAATGGGCAAGTGGAAGCCGTGAATAAATCCTTGAAGACAATTCTTCAAAGGACGATTGATAAAGCTAGATCCAACTGGCATATTATGCTATATCCTGCACTTTGGGCATACAGGACGTCAGTGAAAACTGCAACTGGCTTTACTCCGTTTCATCTTGTGCACGGGGTGGAATCCGTATTTCCCATTGAATGCGAGATTCCTTCTCTTAAATTAGTTGTTGAACTTCTGCCTGACACTTCTAGTCTTGCAGAACGGCTTCTTCATCTGGAACATCTCGATGAGTAGCGTCGGGATGCCGCCACGATGAATGAAGCGCATAAAAACCGAGTTAAAGTCCAGTACGATAAGGCGGTCAAGCCTAGGGTCTTTTCAGAAGGTGACCTTGTTTTGGTCTATGCCCAAGAAAAGGATGCCCTGGGGGCAGGAAAGTTTAAGTCTATGTGGTATGGCCCCTATATCGTTAAAAAATTCCTTAAGAAAGGAGCTTATACCTTGGTTGATTTCGAAGGGAACGAGTTTCCGGAGCCCCGAAATGGGCTCTATTTGAAGAATTATTATGCCTAGGCTTCGGCCTAGAATGTTGCTTTTGTATATAGTAGTTTTTTCTTTGTACATATCTGGTTGATTTTCGATCTTTGATGAGTTGGTGATGTTTTTGATCTGCTTTGGCAGGTTGTGTTGGATGTCATGAGTCATTTTGGTTTCACCGATGGTGCTAGTAGACACACCCAGAACTTAGCTTCCGCGGCTTGGGTGCTTCATTATCCATCCGGTCAGTTGTTAGTATCAAGAGGGGTCTGCATTGGTCCTGCTTCCAATAATATAGCAGAATACACTGCAGTTATACATCTACTCTCGGAGGCAATATCTTTGGGTGTTGATTCGTTGGTATTTTTCTTGGACTCTCAGCTGGTGGTGTCGCAGTTGAACAATACTTATTGGGTACGAGATCCATTTTTATTACGATTGTTCTTGAGGGTACGTTTGTTACAAAGGTCATTTCAATTTTTAACTTTCATTCATATTCCTCGAGCTGAAAATTGGTTGGCTGACTCATTAGCTAATCAGGCATTAGATTGGCATATTAATCATTCAATACAATAAAATTTTAAATCATCAAAAACATCATACATTTGATACATTTATCACATTACATCAAATATCGTTGTATATATATCATCGGTGTGTTCAAAAACTTTAAAAAATTTGGATCCACAAGATCATACAAAACTTGGGCTTATGCCCCCATCATGTTCAGTCTCAAAAAAGATATCTACTCCTGAGGTCCCTGCCCAGAAGTTGTGTTCCTATAGAACGTGACTGCAGTGGCAACTCGGCGGAATAATCTAACCCAGTCTCGGGGTACTCCTACCACCCGTCTCTGGATGGCTTCCGGTAGGTCCTCCACGGCAGCCATAGGTATCTGGCGGGTTAGTCCCTCCAAGTTCCTCTGGATGGCTTCCGGTAGGTCCTCCACGGCAGCCATAGGTATTTGGCGGGTTAACCCCTCCAAATTTCTCTACACAGTCTGGAGGATCCTATCTGAATCCACAGTATCTGCTTCGCCTCTGCGGCGCTTATGGTGTGGGAGACCCTCAGGTCGAACTGGTCCAACATCTGAATCATGATCATTTTTCATTGTCAGTCATTATGAATCCAATCAAAAACATGTTTGTTTTTCATTTTTCATACATATTTGAAAAATCCAAAAAAATTATATAAGTAAAAAATTTTTGCAAAACTTACCGACTGTACCCCATGCTGTGCCTCGTGGAAGAACTAGATCTGGATCTCCACGGAAGTCCATGCCGACATAGGGATAGTCGTCGACTGCGATGATTTGTTCTCCCCACCAAAGGAAGAACTCATTGTCCCATGTGGTCCAGGGTACTTCACTGCCCCCTAGTCTCTTCATCATGTTTGCCCAACGGGCGATTCTTGGGTCCCGCGGGCTATTGATGGTAGAGATAACTCTCGGTCTCAATGTTGGTATCTTCTCAAAGAAGAATGTTGTCAAAATGGTACCATAGCCAAAGTTTTTGGTCTTTACTTGGCAGATTGAGGTCAACTGTTGTTTCATGTTTAGTAAAAGGGATGTGCACCAATCATACACATGAGTCAGGCACTCCACTGCTATGCTCATTTGCGTCCTAGACGCCTGATGTAGAGAGGCAGATCCTGCCACTCTGCCGATGGTGAACAGGAGGATTTTCATGTGCAAATCCCTCAGATCTTTAATCGCAATCTGAGTTCCAACCATTTTGGAATCCTCTACGCAATATACGTGGACATAATCTTCCACGGTTAACCCTCCGAGGGGCTTCCCGTGCAAATCTACTGGTTCTCCCCTCCGGGAGAGTCCAGTGATGAAATATATATCCTCCACTTCAATGCGTATTGGCATCTGATCAATAATGAAGCAATCATGTTCTGGTTCCCAGTAATTGACGAGCATTTCTAGCAACCGAACATTGCTTTTCATATTTGGCATTTTGAAGAATTTGAACAACCCGCAATTCCGAAGGATATTTTGCGATGCTCGATCCTGCATGACCTCTTGGTCAATTGCGCTATGCTCATGTTCTCTCCAGGAGATTGTCATCCTGTCAAATTTCATAAAATTTTGCATTAGCCACGCTTTCTAAGTTTCAGACCTGCGCATACGCGACTTTTCCTTTGCACAGTCGCGTGTATATGCGAGTTTCCTTTAATGAACCCACGTATGCGCAAGTCCGCAATTTTTAGCAAGGGTTTTAAAGCAAAAAATCAATTAATTTTAATTTCCAAACGGACAAAATGATTGACAAGGATGATTGAGGAGCCTACCTGAAATATCGGCGCGTTTCGACGGTCGGTTTTTCCTGATTTGACGACAGAAGTTTTTAGCTCTAGAGCACTTTTTCCAAATCAACAATGCAATAATGAACCAAATGAGAGGTAATTTGTCTATTTATGGCTAAAAAGTTGAAAATTTTCGCAAAAACTTGTTATGCTTATTTTCTCAATCTATCTTAAGCTACATAACTCGGATGCTTGGAAGTGCCTAGTTTGGTATGTTTTCAGGTACATTTTGACGATTTTGAGTTTTTTCCTGGTTTTTTATCCATGATTATCAACTCGTCACGGCAAGTATATGATCTTCACTGGCATATAGGTTAGGTAAATCACTTTCCGTTGCATCTTGCATTCTAGCCTCCATACTGATCCCTTGCCTTAGGGTCGATCCCATCAGGTCATGAGTATTACACCCATTTCACTCGCTAGGATTTGTTAATGTAACCCAGTGGTAAGAGGCTTCAACACACATGGGCTTCCTAGTTAGTTCCTCGTAAGCACACTTGTTGCTATCTTGCGTTTGATGTAGACAGAGTCCTCTTTAGTCCCGCCATGACTTATGTGTTGAAACTTCATTCTTCTTCTTCCTCACTATAATTTTTCTGGCTTTTACCCTAGAGGCTCCCTGGTGTCGTTAAGTTGTATTACTGCATTGCATATTGGCTACTTGTTTATCCTGGCCTTTAGCCGGCTTCATTTGGACTTGGTGTTTAAGCCAACTTTTGACCTTGACTCTCTGTACAAGTTAACCATTGCATGCACTTAGCTATCATGACTTGACACCTTTTTACCCATGGATGGAACGTTCCTCTGAGTATCACTTACCAGTTTCCGCCACCTTGCATTGCGCATAGGATTGTTCCAATCCCAGGAACTAGTGCATCTGATTTTTTGATACTCATTCTATCCATTGTACCATAGCATTCTTTTATTCTTTTTCAGGCTTATTATATGAAAAAGATAAAAAAATCAAATATAACAAAAAGAGCGGGAAGCAGGATGTATCTTCGTTATTTTGATGGCGATGTAATTGATTTATGTCGCCCTTGAACAAAGCAAATTTACTTATATATATCTCCTTCCTTTGGGATGGTTTTAGTTTTGACCTAGGTTCAGCCTTTACCATGTTTCACTGGTCAGTTCTCCCCCGGTTGGTTGTCTCTTCCAATCATATGAGTTTTTGCCTCTGCATAATGAACATCTGGAGTGTTACTTTTTCTTGCCATGGTCATCATGAGTCGTGCTTTGTTCAAAAGGGAAGTCTAACCGAGTCGGCCATTACGCGTGTCTCTTGACTCATTATTCGGTCGACCCCTGCCGGTCTTGTCGGTATCATTGTTCTATCACAGCGGATGTTTTGGTCTTCTTCAGATGTTTTGGTCTTACGCTCGTGCTGGTTTGAAGGTCCCCATTGACTAGCTGGCTGGCGGGTTTGTCTCTTAGCCGACTACGACACATTGCTCGAGCTCAAACCTAGAACACCTGGCCTATTTTCATTATTGATAGGTGACCTTGTGCTCAGCATTTGATCATCATTATGGGTCTTTGACTGAGTGGTTTCCCTTGTGTTCGATGTCAGCATACATTATCACACTTTGGATTCATGCAGTACCTTGATTTCCATTTGACCCTATCGGTGGATTTCTCGCCTCTGTGTCATCTTTCATTATTGGTTGGTTCAGAGGGTTTCTTCCGTGCGCTAGCTTCATCTTGTGCATGTCGAAAACGTACTTCGTTTTTGGTTCCGTCACTCTACTTCGTACGATTCCTTCCAAATCTTGGCTTGCAGGTTACACTCGCGTTGGACTGATGTGGGATGCCTTAATGCCTTCCTTCCAGCAGATCTTTTCCCATCGACTCCAACTCATTGCTCTGGGAATAAGGTCTAGAGTCTTTTTGTCAGTACCTTAGGGTTTCTAGTCATCAGTGGCAGACTCTTCGCTATCGATAGTGGGGATTCATCATTACCTCCTGATTGGTAGATTCTTCCAAGTGTTCGACTTCAACTCATTTATTCGCACTTGTTAGATTGTACTGGGGCACCTTGACACTCATTTTCATTATTGGTGGGTTTTCTCGCGTTGGTTAACGATTTACATCATTGACCGGCAATCCAACGATTTCTCACATGATCGACTTCAGCTCATTTATTCCCATTGTGTAGAATTGTGCCATAGTGATCGATGAAGACCTCGGGTTGCATCAGCATTTTTCGGTTCACTTTTGACAGTCCATTCAGTTTCTTCCAGTGATGCCGTCCACCCTTATATGTTGTAGTTCAGTACAGCAGCATCCTATATGTTGGCTCCCAAGTTGCGTGATTGTACCGTTTGATCCACCTCTTATGATTCGGTACTTGGCGATTCAGTTACTTATATGATCAGACATCTAGTTGCACCATCCTTGATCAGCTTTCTATATGTGATACTTGGACATTGATTCAGACTTATATTTCCGGGCCATGCTCGGATGATTCATTATGTACTTTCAGTTCAGCTATACTTGTATACATGTTGGATCTATTCAGTACTTTCCATATGATGTATTTTTGACTGAGCATGGGTATGCCCGCCTCAGCATGAGTTGACTCTCTATTTTCTTTCATTGGTTTTGGCGGTAGAATGCGGTGAAGTCCTCTCTTGTCCTTGCGAAGTTCTTTCTATGTGCATAATACATTTCGGCCATCATGTACCTTTCCGGCCTCATATATTAGGGGGCATACATTATAGGCACATCATTTCTCACCTTCATATGATTCATGATTGCTTTTATGGCTTTGGGCACCCATTCCTACAGACTTGGACAAATTCACTTAAAAATAGTGTAAAAATCCCCATACGCGATTATGCCTATACTTTTCCGTGTGTATACGCAAGTCCATAGATACTTTTCCGTGTATGCCATTAAAATCATTAAAAAATATATAAAAATCCCTATTTTCGAGGCTGGGTTGATGGTTATTCCGGAGTAGTTCCAACCACACCCCGGCCACGTATGTGTTCCAACGGCCCCGAAACTAGTGGAGAAACTATAAAAAAGCCCCTCATGTGTATGGCCTAAGGGAGAGAGAGAATTATTGATATTATACTCTGTTGGTATTCCCTATCCAAGTCTGATTCCCCGTGCCTCCTGCACTTTCCCAGTTCAGTTCAGGAAACCTTTGTTTCCTTGAGATGCTCATCTTCCTATATGTCATCTCGTATGCATCAGTTTGAAAAGAGTCTTAGCGAGGCAAGGGCGGGACGAATCTGGACGACGGTCTGCTCGAAGATCGTGGAAGGATTCAGGTGATCTCTCCACTTGTTATTTCTGTACATGCTATTTATAATACAGAAGTACCATCTTGCTCCCGAAATATGCGTGTTAGTATTTGCTTACATATATGAAGAATATTGTTATTTAAGCATTTATTATGGTTTATTTAATGTTATATATGGATTTCACTAACATTTAGAGTAGATATATGCTGTACAACCAATTCTTTGTGCTTGTTTCTTCTTGTCTTTCAGGTTAATGAGAAAGGACGGTTGCTGGGGGTTTGGACCCTGCAGGATCTACTTCAACCGTAGGACCTACGGGTAACTTCCTCGATCTACTCTATTTAGTTTTTCTGAACATGCATGGTTGTGTGAGTCCTTCTTAAGTAGCATGCCCCTACTCTATGGAGGTTGTAACCCAACGAACCTCTAGGGTGATATTCCCCGAAACAGTCTACTATATAAAAAGTAGAGAATTTCTCAAGCATTGCTCACCACTTTATAAGAAATTTTGATGTTTGTTTTATGAAAGTAGCGATGTGATAGATCATCGCTCACACTTCCTAAGAACTTTTGATGCATGATTTCTAAAAGTAGTGAAGTGTTAGAGCATTGCATACACTTCTTGGGAACTTTCTATGTCTATTGTGGTATACTAGGGTGGGCTTATACTAGTTCAATAGAGGGTGATGTGGAATATACTGGGAGAAAATTTAAATATATTGAAAAAGAGAAAAAAATAACATCGTAATCAAATTTAAATTTAGGATCAATTTCCTTGAAGATTGGGAGTATGTAATGCCTGTATTATGGAAATAATAATAATAATAACCCATGTTATTATGGAATTAATAATAATAATAATAAATAAATAAAAACAAAGGTAAATTTAGGTGTTTTGAAAACAATCTACCTCGTCTATAATAGGGATCATCAGAGGATGGTTTTCGAAGACCAGAGGAGCATCGTTAGGGTTTACGAATACCAGAGGGTAATGGAGAAGATGGCGTCATTAAAGTTTTCAACAGCCAGAGGAGAACCGGATCAAAGGTCAGTGAAGAGTAAGGAAGAGTGATGCCAGACACTGGAGGTTTAGGGCTTACATGTTGGACCGCTCCAGAAACTGCCACACCTTCAGAATTCCACCGCTTTAAACCCCTCATACTTACACAGAACCGTAACTTGGCAGTGGAAAACAGTTTCTGCCGTGACAGAAGAACCATGCACCAGACCATGGAACTCAATCATTTCGGGCGAAGAGAGGTTTTTGTCTCTAACTATGAATTTTCATACGGATAGGTCACTGATAATACAAGCATTCCTTGGGCCATGGACCATCTATTCCCGTCAGCGAGGCAGCAGGGGTTTTTTCTATGGAATTTTTTCACCCTCAGAATGAAGCGGCGTTTTCATGGGTGCTAGCCTCCTTCCGTGGCTCCTCTCGACGCATATAGACTCTAGTTGTTCAATGCCGCAAGTGCATCTTCAGGCTACTGGATCACTATCTTACCTCCCCAGAGTTTGCATATTTGGCTACCTTTGTGGTGGGTAAGCCCTGTCTCTGGCCTGCGGTGGGGCACAGTCTCTTGCCCATTTTTTTCGGGCCTTGGCTCGGGGAAAATGCCCTCTGCCCCTCGTCTGCTCTTTTATTGCTCTCGATAACCTGGGGCATGAGTGGAATTAGATCCTTTCCCTCCCCATAGAGTCCTTTTCTCTTTGTCCCACTGTTTATTTCTCAACCATAACTCTTTTATGAACCCACTCTCCTACTCGACTCCAGAAATGGAATAGATTGAAGATATTTTATCAGATCTAGACTCAGTGGAACAGGTAATCCCCTCTTGTTTTCAAATATTTATTAGACCCCCTATGGGTAAAAATATTTTATTATGGGTACACGAATCCGACAAAGTGCTTCACTTGAAGAAAAAAATTATGACACTGATGGGATACCTTGTTTAGTTGCAATCTTTGTTTAGTGGAGTTCGGTCGCTTCAAGACTATTGGTCTATGAAGGACCACTCTATTTCTTCAGGGTCGACCATCACCCTTAACCTACGCCTAAGAGGGGGTGTTGTGGATCTAGGAAAATCTAGACTTGCAGGGGGGGAATTCCTGAAAACAAGAGCAAACAAATGGCGGTCCATCCTACAAGAATATTTTATAGGGTAAAAAACCTGCAACAACACCTCCATAATAAGATGGAAATGCCCCACAGCCATAAATAGTAGAAAAGTTAGGCCAAACACCAGCATTGAAGATAGACAGTCCAGAAACATAGGAACATTGCGCGAAATATGAATCACAAGCGATAATATGTCGTTTCAACTGCTTCTGGCCTAAACCAATGGAGCTTTTCCATTGGATTTTTACAAATTGGACCACAAACTGTGAAATTCATCTCTCCTCCCAAGGATTTTTTATTGTAAAATTTCAATCCTCAAAGTCCAGAGATATTGTTATCTTAGAATGACCATATTCTGGGATCTACAGGCCTTTTTATCACCCCATAGTTCTCGAATTTTGATTCAAGCACTATGGCAGTTACTAGAATGCAAGTATGGGTCAGATTGTACAATCTCCCCCTTCATTTCTGGAATGACCAGGTTCTTGAAGGTATTGGTACCACCATTGCGTGATATCAAAATGGATATACAAATATTAGAGAGAATATATAATTTCGCACGCGTATGTGTGTAATTAGATCTTATCAAAGGATAAACAGAATGCATCATGATGATCCGCAGACAGCAAAACTGGTTGCAACCTCTAGACTATGAAAACACTGCATTTAGATGCAAAATTTGTATGCAGACGGTACACTTACAAAACACATGTCCTGACACCAAGAAAGAAAATAGAAAAAATAAGAAGAGTGGGAAACAGAACAAAGGTTGGCAATATCCCCCACCTGTGCTAGAGGAGGATGTGGAAGAAGAAAACGAAATTGACACCGCGAAAAACAATCAGACAACAAATGAACCAGAGGTTCAAGGAAATGTTTCCCTAGATCATTCTGATCCACAAACTCTTCTGAAATAGTCAGACAGGAATCTAGAGGACACAGAAAATTGTGGGAATAAACGACATAATATTTCAGATAACTCAAATTTAAACAAGGACAATGGAACCCAATTATAAGATAATCTAATCCGAATTTAGGTAGGAAGGCAACAGAATATACATATAACCATAAATACAAAGATGAAGCGGAAATAACTTTTCATTTCATTTATATCAAAGAACTAAAATTTTCTTACAGACAGAATGGAAATAAACTAGCGCTAAAGCTTTCTTAGCTCAAGCCGAAGGCAGAAGACAAGTAATTGAGGCTGATGTAGCTCTGAAAGGGGCATTGGTAGCTTATTTGTGAGAAGAGATGTGGCGGATACATGCCTCTAAATTGTGCTACAATGAGGCTCGAGGGCCTATTTATTATTGAAAAGCAATGGAAAACCCTAAACATCCAAAACCCTAACCCTAAGAGACGAAGCGCCGAAACTATGGGCCCCATTTGGGTAAATTGTTGTTTCAACTTCCCGAGGATGTAACTTTGGCATACGATCTATGTTTGAAGTGCATCATACCTCGTTAGAAATATCTATCAGAGGACTACAACTATTTTTGTGAGAAACATCAGTAAATGGGCCCATGTTGTTCCCAGGTGATCCAGGTGGATATCGGTGGCCTCCCACCTATTCCATTTGGACCCGCAACATCAATTCTTTCAGTTTTTCAGCTTCAGCACAACTTACTATTTATAGCAGGTTTTTGGGTCTTGCACACCCGGAGCCGTTTTGGGGCATTAATAATCCAGGTGGATATTGGTGGCCACCCATCGAGTCCATTTGAACCCCCACCATATTTGTAAGTTTCGTCACAACTTACTATTTTTAGCAATTTTTTGGGTCCTGAACTTCCGAAGACGTTTTGAGGCCATAAATGACGTTTTTTGGTAAAACAGAGAGCAACATGGGTCCATGGACCGATGTTTCTAGTTCAAAAGTTGTACTCCTTTGACAGATCTTTCTAACGAGCTACTGAGCGCATCAAACGGAGATCGGATGCCAAAGTTACGTTCCCGGGAAGTTGAACCACTAATTTACCCAAACGAGGCCCACAGTTTTGGCGCTTCATCTCTTACAGTTAGGGTTTTGGACGTTTCGGATTCTACATTGTTTCTCAACAATAAATAGGCCCTCGAGCCTCATTGTAATATAGTTCAGGGGGCTAGGAGCCGATACATCTCTTCTAAGAGATAAGCGCTACCAGTGCCCTAGCTCGCCACATCTCCATTATGTCTGCATTGTAACACAATTTAGGGGCGGGTAGCCGACACATCTCTTCTCAGGGATACGCTGCCAGCATCCTAGCTATTTTATTTCCATTATGTTTGTAATAGGCCTGCGAGCCTCAATGTAACACAGTTTAGAGGCCTACGTATGCCACATCTCTTCTCAGAGATACGCTACCAGTGCCCTAGCTTGTTTCCATTATGTTTGTAAGCTTATTTCAGTCATTCATTTATTAATAAAATGAAGCATTATTTCCGCTGCATCTCTGTGCTTATGGTTATATCTGTATTCTGTTGCGTTCTTGCATAAAATCCGGATCAGTGGTATCAAAGCGGGTCTGCTCTTTCTCTTTTTTTCTCTTCATGTCCCCAATGCGGCCAGGGTATAAGGATTTCAACCTCGCAACCCCGACAACCCCCCATGGCGGAAGGAAAGAAAGACGACGGAGCAGGAGATCCTATCAAAATCTTGCTTGAGGATGCCCTCGAGAAATAGAGGAAAGCGATGATGGACAATTTTTTTTTTTCAGATCCTTCAATGGCTGCCGACCGGTGGCACATCTACATCCAGCACGTCTGCCAATAGGTCCATGACATCCTGGACAAATCCAACACCAAGTTCAGCAAAATTTTCCCCCCCATGGAGGAACTTAACGCAATGGAGACCATTGCTTCCTAAGGAGGGAGGAATGATCCAAGTGGATATCGATGGCCTCCCACCTATTCCATTTGGACCTGCAGCATCAATTCTTTCAGTTTTTTAGCTTCAGCACAGCTTACTATTTATAGCAGGTTTTTGGGTCTTGCACACCCGGAGCCGTTTTGGGGCATTAATAATCTAGGTGTATATTGGTAGCCACCCATCGAGTCCATTTGAACCCCCACCATCAGTTATTTCAGTTTGTAATTTTCGGCACAACTTACTATTTTTAGCAGTTTTTCAAGTCCTGAACTTCCAGAGACGTTTTGAGGCCCTAAACGACGCTTTTTGGGAAAACGGAGAGTAACATGGGTCCATGGACCGATGTTTCTCATCCAAAATTTTCACTCCTTGGACAGATATTTCTAACGAGCTACTGAGTGCGTCAAACGGAGATCGGATGCCAAAGTTACATCCCCGGGAAGTTGAACCACCAATTTACCCAAACAGGGCCCACAGTTTTGGCGCTTCATCTCCTACGGTTAGAGTTTTGGACGTTTCAGATTCTACATTGTTTCTCAACAATAAATAGGCCCTCAAGCCTCATTGTAATACAGTTCAGGGGGCTGGGAGGCGATACATCTCTTCTTAGAGATAAGCGCTACCAGTGCCCTAGCTCGCCACATCTCCATTATGTCTACATTGTAACACAGTTCAGGGGTTGGTAGCCGACACATCTCTTCTCAGGGATATGCTGCCAGCATCCTAGCTATTTTATTTCCATTATGTCTGTAATAGTCCTACGAGCCTCAATGTAACACATTTTAGAGGCCTACGTATGTCACATCTCTTCTCAGAGATACGCTACCAGCACCCTAACTTGTTTCCATTATGTTTGTAAGCTTATTTCAGTCATTCATTTATTAATAAAATGAAGCATTATTTCCACGGCATCTCTATGCTTATGGTTATATCTATATTATGTTGTGTTCTTGCATAAAATCTGGATCACCGGGTTTTCCAAAAAACGTCATTTAGGGCCTCAAAACGGCTCTGAAAGTTCAGGACCCGCAAAAATACTAAAAATAGTAAGTTGTGCTGAAACTGAAAAACTGAAAGAGACAATGGTGGGGCCCCATGTGGAATAGGAGGGTGGCCACCAATATCCACCTAGATCATTTCTCCCCCCTTAGGAAGCAATGGTACCCATTGCGTTGAGTTCCTCCATGAGATGAGGAAACTTTTGTTTAAATTGCTTCCTGGTGAACCACTTGCCTTGCTGCAGGAGTTGGCCAACTTTGACAACCCAATACAGTTGGATCTTATATTGGCAAGTTTTCTTGATTTTCATGTCCATGATACAATTTTTCGTGGCTTTTTCCATGCAATCTGAGTTTAACTCTATTGGGGTGAGTTGTTCTGCAATGTCGAAGGTGTCCAGTAGAGGTGGGAAGTAGGGTCGAAGGTGGTCCACATTGAATAATGGGTGTAGACTGTTAGTGTCAGAATATGCATTTTTCCATCAGTGATCAAAATCACTCCTTTCATTCTCATTTTAGGTGTCCCACTCTGAAATTTTTATATCATTCCATTAGGTCATGTTAAAAATTGTTTCAATGATGGTAACCCTACTCAATAAAACTTCACTCTCCCTCAGAAAATCACATTCATTGGATCACCTTCATTTCTATTTGAGCATAATAACACTTTAAAAACTCATTTCACCATGTCTTATCTCAGTCAAAGTCAATCATGGAATTCAGGGCATTCAAGGTCCCATTAGGTCATTAGGTTTTGTTTTTCAAGGTCCAAAAATGCACCATTTCATCTCAATAAAGTCAGCAAAATGTGTTAGAGTGACTCAATAAACATTTTATTTTCACCTGCAGAAGATCATCAACATGTAACTATCATATTTTGAAATTTTTAATTTTGATTTTTTTTATTTTCATATCAAAATTTCATTTTATATGAAAACAGAGATGTAATTTATTTTCAATTTCCTATGTAATTTTATTTTTTCTATAAGTAATATTTTCAATCCATAGCTGCCAAATCAAAACACTCATGCCAAACTGAAGGAGATAAATGAAAAACTCCAGCAAGATCAACCTACAAAACAAAAAGTCAGAAGTCAAAGAGCATTAGTGTGAAAATTTGAAAGGTGAAATGAAACATTAGAAAAGTAGGTTTTCAAAACATAAATCAAACACACTCAAGTATAAAAACCCTCAAAGACATCAATTCAAAGTTCATTTGCTTCCAACACCCTCAAGCATACTCAGCAAAGGATAATTTTTCGAGTTTTTAGGTGAAATTGTGCAAAACAGGGACAGAGAGCGCGCTCTACACTGGCATTGCACATTTCCATGAAAACGTTGCGCATTTGTTAAAGGTGTTGTGCACTTGTCAAGAGGAGAGCGTGTTTAACCTGGGTATTGAACATTTGCCTAAAAACCTTCAGAGAGTGCTAAAAGACCACTACAACTCTCTCAAGCTTCAAAAAGGGTTGCCTACACTCTCCATCAAGCAAGTAGGTCACAAATTCATCACTCCTCTTCTCCTTAATCAGTTTATGTGATGTTTAATTTGGTTTTGGTGTCATCTTAAGTTAAAAACACTAGTATCATTCTACTAGCATCCCACTACCATTTCCACATTTCAATTTACCCTATCCCAACCTCCCATATCATAAAACAATTTCCCATAACCCCTACATAATTATCTCCTTCCCTAAGCTTTCATCTCCTTCAAAACCATAAGCCCTAGGTATTCATTTTCCTAGGCTCCCTATACCCTACCTATAATTAAATCCCCTATTATAAAACCCCTCATCATCACTACCCCTTTCACCTCCCTCATATTAGAAATCCCTATTCCCATCTCCTCAAATTTCCTCACACCAACCCACACTTCTTACACGCACATTCCATTCCATCATCTCCCTATGGTTTTGACACCAAATACATCATGGCAGAAGAAGAAAACAGAATTCATAATGAGGAGGAAGAAAGAGAGGAGAGAAAGCCATCTAAAAAAGGAGGTAGAATCATTATACATGAGCCAACAAATACCAAAGAACTCATGGCATCTCCCATCACTGTGACATGCTTTAAGCATGTAGGCTGTTTTGATTTCCGTGAGAAAGTACAAAGGGTCCAATACCATCCTATGTTGACCAGATTATTCATTTCCAACCTCCATGACATCCAGGTAACCCTTGTTGGTGTCACTTTCACTGTGTCCCCTACCATCATATCAGTTGCCACTGGGATCCCAAATGTTGGGGAAAAATGGTTCAAGCAAGGAGAATTGAATAGGTTCTATTATGAGCCATATATTAAACCAAGGTAAAAGAATGAGAGAAATAGGATTTTTCCTTTCTCTTATGTCATGGAAAAATATGTCCCCATGATGAAAATCATTATGAGGTACTTCAATTGTTATGGTAGGTTTTCTAGACTCTACTCCTATCATGACCAGCTACTCATGCACTTCACAAGGGTCAGAATGCTCAATAAACCTTGATATCTCTATCGGAGAATTGATAAGATGGCATTTATTCCACAAAAGAGATATTATGATCATCAAATGCAAAGTATCTTTCACCACTCCCTCATCAAGATGATGGTCCTACATCACCTTGATTAGTTAAACAAGCCATGAGACACCTTCATATCCAATGAAATTTTCATTGTCCTACCTATTTAGCATGGCCAAGATGCACCTTCATAATCTCATCCTTCCACGTCCATTCCTCCATCTCAGCCTGCAGTTCATACATCATCACTAGATCAACCTCCTTCACCCATCTCACCACCGTCATCTCCATTTCACATTGTGACTGTGTCACCTAGTAGAGGTAAAATTAGCAAGCCTAAGAGAGCTGATTAGGGCACATTGGCACATACCTATCATAGAGGTCATAGGCAAGTGTTTTCCCCATATATTGTGGGAGGGGCCATGCCTTATTCACCAACAAAATATGTACACAAAGGCAAGGAAAAGATGGCAGAGGTGGGAATATATGAAGAGAAATGCCCCCATGAGAAAGAGGCAGATTTTGAACTTGTAGAATTGGACACAATTGATGATGATTATCCTTCCTTGATCATCCAAGAGAGGAAATCCACTATTAGAGAGCTCCAAGCTAATATTAATAGGTCCAAGTTTGTCATTACCTTTCTCAAGCAAGAGAACCAACAGCTGAAGACCAAACACTTCATCGATGAAGTGAAATGCATCAAAGCAAAAAGAGTGGTAGAGAAGGCTAAAGCCTTGCTTGAAGAGACACTAAAGAAGTATGGTAAACTTGATGATGAGGAGGACCAGCCTCCAAGACAGAGACCTAGGACTAGAGGGATGAAAAGAGCTCTAGAACTAGAGCTCTTTTGAGAAGCTGAGCTTGCTAAAGAGCTCAATGTTAATGAAAAAATGGAAATCATGGTTAATCAAGACCAGAGTATTTTTTTGAGAAGTTAAACCAGCACTTGGAGAAGCTCTTGGCCAAGGCTCAAAAGGACAATGATATTCAAAGAAAGATGGCAAAGCATTATGCCATGAGAAACAAAATTGCAAGGGCCAACCTTAAAAGAGCCAATGCAAAAATTGAAGCCTTGACCAAGCAAGATGAGAAAAGGAGGCTAGACATACTTGATGAGGTAACACTCCATGCCTCAAACACATGATTAGAAATCATCCCACCAATTTTGACAAGTTTTTGGCAAATTTTGCAAGTTCGTATTTTTTTTGTTTTTAGGGACATTTTTAGCACAGCAAAAATGTCAAACGCACAACACCTAGGGTGTTGTGCTCTTTTTTGGGGAATCCAATGAGAAAATGGTCACCACCGTTGAATTCAGAATGATAAAGGCATGCACCCTATATATTTTCTAAGCGTTTGGATGAAAACTGGTCAGTGAAAAGGGAAAAAACCACCAAAAACCATGTTTCTGCCTCATTTTTGGCCTTGGTGCTGCACGTTTACTAGTCTTGGGAGAATGTGTTTTTGGCCGGTAAAATGAGCTTCATTTTGAAAAATTAAGGCATTTCTAGAAAGTAGACTTGAAGGGATTTCCAACAAGCCATCTTCGAGCAAATTTAGACACCGGGAAGGCACCCAAAAGTAGCCTTGAACAAAGAGGGTGTGTTTGACACAAAGACGTTTGACAAGGAGATGGCGTTGTTAGGGTCCCGTGATTTGGCCAATTGGCTAGCCAAATGACGATGTAACATCAAACCAAGCTTTGGAGCCCAAGGACCTAGCCTTCCTGGACTCAGAGAGGGCTCTCTCTATTATATGCAAAAGATGTCGGTGTGTTTACTTGCGATGTTCTGATATTAGGCTAGTTATGAAGTGTGTTTTTGGTTTTTTAGTTTTTAAGTTTGTGAGGGATGAAACTGATCAAATACATAAACTGGATAACAAGATGTAGATAAATTGGGCTATGGGGTCAAACAGGTCAAGGAAGCTATGAGGTGATGATGTAAAGCTGCTGTAGGGCCGATTTGATTCACGGTAGAAGGGATCTTCGGGCAAAATGGATTAAATGGACAATAAGTTGGTGAAAGACAAGGGATTTCAAGTGTAACTAGTTTATAGCAGACATAAACATGTTATAGCAAGCCATTAATCATGCTAAATGCAACTATGAGCTAATTAAAACATTGAAATCAAACATTCCAGCCATACATAGAGGTATAAGACCCTCTAACTTCGGGAAATGGCTATCAGACTTTGGGGAAAACACATAAGACAAACTAACAACTCATAAACTACGCCGGAATGCCTAAACATAGTCTCTAAGTCATTGGGCACTTTGGCAAACAAGCTTTCATAGTTTTAGGCAAAGGGCTAGATCGGGACTAGGCCTCCTTGGTTCAACAAGATGATCAGCAAATCAGTCAAAGAGAAGGTTTTATGGACAGAACTATGGGCAGCTAATAGGTAGGTAGGGCAAACCATACATCCTACTCAACATACATAGAACTTATGAATAAAACCTAGCAACAATACCTTAAGTTACTAAAGAGAAGCTAAGAATTCTTTAGCATGACTAAGGAAGAAGAAAACATCAAGCTATGAAGATTCAGGGATTTTGAGGTGCCTCCATGGGCATATCTCAAAATCAATCTCTACTGATCTATAGCAGCAAGAAATATGTATTATGAATGAAAACTAGAAGACAAAAACATATCAAGAAACACTATACCATTCTACCATGTCAAGGAATCCATCAATAATCCTTCATCATTCCTCAAAAGCATCCAAGAGGCAGTCCAAAAATCATAACTCAAGTGTATTCTTCAAAGCTCATATGACCAATGTATTAATTCTTCTCTCAAGTTCAGCCTCTGATTTACAATGAAAACCATGGAATAAATAGGCTAGAGGGAGGAAAACCTCATGGAGCAACTAGCTATCCCATTGGCCAAGTCAAAATATCTAAACTTGTCCTTGAGGCTTTGCAAAGCCCAAGGCACAAAATATCCCACAAAATATCTAAAAAACTGCTAAAAATGGAAATTATATTGACTTTACATGATTTCCCAATGATAAAAATAGCCTAACGCACATTTGGGAAAAGCAGATTTTTGGAGTTCAAAAATTACAAAAATACTTCATATTTATGCCTGAAAAAGGTCCCCTGACTTGCTAGATGCAAATGGCAGCCTTCCCGATGTCAAAATGGGGCTCATGAGGGCTTGCTGGAAATCTCTCTGTGTCTACTTTCCGGCGCAACTGAAACCAACTCAATCTGAGGTCCGGAAGTCATCCAAAACTGTACCTGTGTGCAAAAACCCAGAAAATAGCAGACTGCTGATATGGCGGGCAGAACGTGCAAAATGAGGTTGTTTTTCGCCAATTTGAGGGGGCGAATGATCTTCAAATGCCCTGAAAATCGCTGGAGACCTGCTCATAAAAATATAGCATCTATCAGTGTCATCCTCCTCCCTTGACAATTCCTCAAACTGCAATGGCGAAATTATGAGTTTTCGACCAAAAACCCAAAAAATGCCAAAAAACAAAAAGTTGTCGAACAAGGCCCAAAATTTACATGCATGACCCTCAAGGGTCCATAGCAACGTGCTCCGAAGCTGAGGCCAAAATATCAAGGGCTGATATGATTTTCCCTTCCTTCCGTGCTAGGCGCTTCTCCTTCAACTTCTTCAATTTCTCTTGTGCTACCTTTAATTTTCGCCTGGCAAACTGATTTAGCTTCTGAAAGTGAAGAGTCCTCTTTCTTTGTAGCTCAAGATCCCTATTCGCCTTCTCAAGCTTTGTTTCCAAATGCTGGTTAGCTCTCTCAAGCCATGCTTCTTTGTTTTCCTCAATTTCCTGCTCAAGGAGGGCAGTGAGAGGAAAGGCTTGGAAATGGGCTTGTTCTTCTGCTCTCTGCTTTTCCAAGGCTTTTCTAAGCCCGATGGTCCTAGGCCTCTTCCGCCTAGGCTGGTATTCCTCCTCTTCATCATCAAACTCACCAATGAGCTCTTCAATTCTTGCTTGCGCCTTTTCTGCCTCTTTCTTATACTTGATTGCCCTTGCCTCATGAATAGCTGCATGAAACTTCATTTGTTTGTTTTCAACCTCTAAGAAATGGTTGAAATTTCTCGCCCTTTGAAGGTCTTCTTGTAACACCTCAATTTTCCCCTCTTTGTGAATGAGGAGGTTTTCAAGGAGGCGGGCCTCATTGTCACTATCATCACTTTGGATAGGGATAATAGCTAATTCACCTCCATGCTTTGCACTTTCTCCAATTTTACTTTTGCCTTTGAAAGCCAATCTGGCGCTTTTCCTCCTTGGCAAACTAGAAGTTGTCCTTTTGGGCAATTTCCTCTTTTTAGGAACAGCTTTGGTCACTGTCAAGGAGGCAGCTTCAGCTTGCTGTCCTTCCTCAACATCCTGTCCAGTTTGTGGCTCAAAAGGCGCTTCAATTGTTTGCCCAACTTGCTGCTCCTCAACTACTGTCTGCTGCTGTTCCTCTTCCTGTACTTGCTGCTGTTCATCAACCTGTAGCTGCTGCTGATCATCAATCTCCAACTGCTGCTGTCCGTCAAACTCTAGTTGCTGCTGTTCATCAATCTCCAACTGTTGTTGTCCCTCAATATCTAGCTGCTGCTGTTCACTGCCTTCTTTTTCTCCCTGTGGTTCACTGCCCTCTCCTTCTCCCTGTTGACTTAGCTGCCCAGTGGTCATCTTGAGTTTTTTAGGGGTAGGCCTACTAGACAAAGGCACTGGGCGATGGACAGGCTGAGTAGGAGACACATGAACAGGAGGGACAGTGGCGAAATCTGCATGGCTGATGAAGGAATCCCATGAAACCCCTTTCTTCTCCAGCTGGTGTAAGAAGATAATATTGATCAAGGAATGATGAAAGAGAGAAGGGATTTGCTGAGGTGGAGCCTTCTTTTGGACAGTAGCTGCCATTTTCTCTATGCTTTTGGACAAAAAGTACGGAAGGTTTAGTTGCCTGCTTCTGGTAAAATGCATCAACAAGCGGACATGGTAGGCATAAATTTGATTAAACCTCCCTTCACAAGTGAAATATCTCATTATGGCTTTCATCAGTGGAGCATAACTGTCAAGAAGATAGGAAACAGGGAAAATAGCAGTGATAGTTTCCCTATGTTCGGGCTTGATGAAAGGTTTATAATCCTCTAGATCAATATGAGCTTGTTTAAACCACTTTTCACCATGATACGGGATCTTGGTAGCATTGGACACATACCTTGGAGAAATTTTGAAGTCAAGATCTGCCAATTGGAAGTGCTTGTCCTTGAATCTCAAAGCGCACAAATGTGTTAGTGGCGAAAAAATCTTGACTTCTTCTATCTTCTGACAGAAATCAAGACAGCCTACTTCATGGAAATTGAAAAGCACAGATGGGTGAGCATTGATTTCTTCTGTGGAGATAGGCTCATATCTCTTATGTGGACCGCTCCTGTGATCTTGCTTTGGAGGCATTCTGACTTGAACAAGCTTTGGAAGAGGCAAACTGCCTTCACTGTATGTAAAAAATGTCTCCGCCGGGATTGAAACTAGTCACGGACCGTTTATCGCATTAGACAATGTGGTTAGGATAGATTGCAACAATGTTTCTTTGAATAAACCACCTCTGCACTCCTTAAAAACAACCCTTCAACTCTGGATGCACTTCAGCCAGGAAAACTTTTTAATATGGTGCCATGTGTAAAGATGAGACAAACTCCTGTGTCAATTTCCTATATATAGTGTTAGGCAATCATTCCTCCTGTGAATTTGTCAGAGGTCAATCAATCATAGCTACATCTCTGTTTTCAATGTAAAACTGCAATCATCAACCACCTGTCCTTTAGAAGTGGCCCTATTCATCTTTAGAATATCTCTGTCAACAACTCTTCAAAATGATACAATATAGTGAAAAGAAAAGGCAGACCTAGGTTAGGTGTAAAATCAATGCACAGTGCTTTTAGGAAAACCACCTCTTTACTTGTGAATTTCAAAGGTCAACCACTACACCTGTACCTCTGTCTCAAAGTTAAATTCAATCATCAACAACCTCTGCCCTTCTTTTGTCCTGTTTCACCTTTTGAAAATCTCTGTCAACACATTCACAGTAGGAATAATATAGTGAAAGAGAGGTGATCTGCAAAAAGAGTGTGCTGTGAAAATGCCAAAATTGCTCTGTTTTTCAAAGTCTAAGATGTCAACTAATATACCAAACTCCTTGCTCAAGGAGGCTTTCAATATTTTAACAATTCTGCCCTGTAGAGGTGTGCCACCTTTCAACAATTTGCATCTCAAGCAAACCACCATACATATGCCTAGACTATCAATACACAGGTTTGGAGCACAAACTGACAGAGTTTTTAGAAGACTGTAGAGCTTGTAGACAGAGGTTATATGAGTTTTCTCTTTTTTAAAACAACAAATGGTCCCTTATGAATACAGCCCTCTGGTGATATTGTGAAAACCTCTTCTAGGATGAATAGCACTTGCCAAATAGGTTTTGAACAACATAAAACAGTCAATCATCAGTTTTCCCCTGTAGCCTCGAGGTGTTTTTCTTTTGAATAACCCGGTCAACTTTTTATCACATCTCAACACTTCGGAGCACCGTTTTTAGCTGTAGTGACCGGGTTTAGAGGGTTTTGAAAGTTTGAAACCTAGGACAGTTTGATTTAAACTTTCCTTGTCATTTAGCCATTTCTTGAAGCCGAGGGGGAAAAAGTATGAGAAATACCTTTAAAATTGATGAACAACCTTTGTGTAGGGTCGGAGAAACACCGGGGGTCTTCAAAGCATGCGCGACACTCCTTCAGCAAAGAACGTCGCGCAAAAATAGCCCTGGGTGGCCTGTCGGGCGACGTACAGGCGCGTCGCTGGTTTATACAGGCGCGTCGCGCCGACGAAGGTGGCCCGTGTAAAACTCCCGCCAGGCGCGTCGCGCGCTAACACAGGCGCGTCGCTCGGCTTCAAATGGTGCCAAACCTCTGCAAGTTGACCAAAAATTCCTTGTGTTGATGCTGTGGAGGCGCGGGCTCTGTTTTAAATTTTGAAAATGACATTCTCACTTACATGCTTTAAACTTATATTGTTTCAAAAAACATTTCCAACGGTCATTCCATTTTAAAAGGTAAAGCAGAACTTTGGTTTGGCTTTTTGCGGAGTTTTTGTTTTGAAAAACCTTTGATTCCTTTAACTTCGGCATGTTCAATATTTGCTTTGGAGATTTTCCATACCTTTGAACACGTGTATCACAGACCTGCTTCTTTATAGTGACAACAAAGGATTTTTAAAAAAAAATCAGAACTTTGATTTACTTTTGCACATGTGGTAGAAGGAGGACCTCCAGGTTTGTCCTTTGGAGAACATTTCAACACCAAACTTTAAACTTTGAAACATGTCTACACAACCTTTATACTATTTCTGCCATTGTTTTCAACAACACTGGTTGTAGTTATGATGCATAAAAACCCCTTTAAAATTGTCAATGAAATACCTGAATATTGCTTTGTTCTTTGAAGGACAGGGCTGGTTTTGTAAATCTGTCTTGACAGTCTTTGGCATTTGACATCTTCTTCAATCGTTAAATAAAAAAGGTGCCAAGTTTACTGCCATAACTTGAATTTGGTTATGGTTTCTCGATTTCAAGAAGGCGCCCCTTTTTCCCAAAATAACTTCCTGCTTATAGGTACATTGCCTATGATGTATCTGTCCTTTGAATGATGAGAGAGATGCATTTGTTCCAAACTCAAAAACTGACAATTTATCAAACTACTTCTTTGTCCACTTATAGCATTGTATACCTATTCATCATGCATTCTATAGCTCAACTTTGGCCACTGTTTTACCTTCTTATTGATAATCTGAAGAAAATTAATCAGAATGTGTCAAAGAGCACTTTGACCAACCTTGGCGATTGTTGTGTTATTCAACATGAGATGGCCTGTGTTCTTCCAATGTGTTTGATAATTGCTGCTTCCAGGTGATTCACAAGCTTCTCTCTGGACTGTAAGTGCACTCTTTTGGTTGCATGCTTTCACACTATACTTCTCTGTTTACTCAAAAGGAGCTCCTTTAGACTTCTGGGCCAGTGACAGTGGAGTACCTTTTAACCATTTCCTTTAAAGAAATTGCTCCTTTTTGGTATTAATGCATGCATATATTCAATATTGTCTCTTTTCCACTACAGGTACAGTCTGACAGACAGCTCTTTTGAATAGGGAAACCAATACCTTTGCATCATAAACACTATCACTTACCTGTGCAATGACTTCTATTCAATTTTTTGTATCCTTCCACTGCATTTTTAGATCAATCAGTTTCCAACAACCTGTACTGGCTTTGGCCATCTGCTCATACATGGAGGAGGCTCTTCATCAGGTAAGGTATCTGAAGGTTGCTTTGACAAATCTGTTTGACACAGCTTTTCTCTGGATGTGATGGTAAGTGAGCCTCTTTGAAAAACATCAATATTAGCATTTCTACTTGCAATCATCACTGTGTTTCAGAAGAAATCCTAGGCAAAGTGACACTGTTTCTCTGCACTGCTCTAAGGGTGGCTGAAATATCATCATTTGGTTTGGTCATCTCCTGACAGATTACTTGAAAGATAGTCTCTGTGACTATGGAGGTCAGTGCTTTTTGAAAAACCAAGAACTTTCTTTTTGCCTGTGTAATGGCATTTTTGTCAGCATCTATTCCATTTGATCTTGTGGAAAGCATGCTACTTATGATTTGGAATTTTCAACAATGTCATGCCTTTCTTAAGTTCAACAATTCACATGATTTGCAAGCTTCAAATGACCTCCTTTATCAGACCAAACTCTTTTTTCTTTGAGCTAGCATATTTCAAACTCTATCCCTATTATGATCATTACTCACATTCCTAAAACCTGGAGATATTGTTTCACTGTTCAATACAAGGCAAACCTGAAATTTTGCAATCTTCCAAGTCAATATTGGCCAGCGCCCTCTGCTTGTGGATGAAGGAGGTGCCCTAACCCTCTGCTTGTAAATGAAGGAGGTTCTGGGCCATGACAATTTACCAGTTTGCTGAGACAGTGGTGTCCCTTCTTTACTGTGATTTTCATGCTGGAAAGAGCTGTAAAGTCTGGATGAGTAGCTTTCTGTTTTGCAGACATATCTCAGGCTCAAGTTACATTTAGAAGCAGTTGTTCCTCTAATTGTAAATTCAAGCATTTACTCCATGAGATGAAATTATATTTCCTGCCTTTGTAGAAACCATAGAACACTGTGAAAAACCTAATAGTCAGCTTGAGATTGGGGTTTATGCAGTGTTGAGATCTAGGGGATGTGAGTGGCGCGACTTAGGGCTGTTTGTCAATTTCATTTGCAAAGTAAGAGGTCAGTCATGGTAGGTCTGTTGCAGATGGAGGCTTTTTGGATTTTTGATGATTGCCAAGGGTGAAATGTCTTAAAGCGCCACTTCCTAACATAGGGGAGACTTTTGAAACAGATGTGGATTTGCCTTTTAAAGCTGATGGTCAGACCAATAAGGCTGAAGCTAGATAGGATTGTGATAATGAGGTTTTGATTTCGACATGGGCGAACCGAAAAGGTAGAAGGGCGAAAAAAGTTTTAGGAGGGTTTTCTGGATGACATATTGACATGAGGAAATCAGTTTCTAGAAAACTCAGCTGTAGATATAGTCATCACTAACATGTAAAAAATACTGATGGCTAACAGTGGCTCCATTTGGGGAGGGCAACTCCTCGTCAGGAGGTGTCCAGAATTCAGATTTTTGGCTTATGAAGACCAGTGCCTTATCCATTGGCGCAAAATTTACCCTTCTCTTGATGTTATTTCTGAAAAATGACAGCATGGTTAACATCAATGATACTTCTACCTACCCTACTATCTTTCCTAACATTTTTTCTTCTCTTTGGCGCATTTGAACTAGCAGCCTTTTGACAATGCATATTTTTTCTTTTTGCAAAATGAACCTATCTATTCCTACTCTTATATCTGCCGGGAGTTCAGATTAAGCTGATGAACTCCTTCATTTCTCTACCTAAAACCAGATCGACTGTCAAGATTAAGCAGTTTGACAGGATTTCATTCTCTAATCTACAACATGAAATTCAAAAATGATCAAATCAGGATTAGGCAGTCTGATTTGTCATGCATTTGCGGCATAAAGACAAGCTGCACACAAATTTTATTCTGCAATAAAAGGAAACTAGACAAGCGGGGCTAAGATGTACAATGTGTTTTTCATCCCTCGCTTCTCTCTTTGGTTCTGTTTTAGGCATGTGGAACCAGAATCTCTCCCTAATCTAAGCTCCGTGATAAGTCAATCTTACACAATGTTGACCATCTTGGCACTCACTAACTTATCAGCAAATAAATTTAAACATGCTCAGCTATGATTAGGCTAGATAGCTGAACAAGACATTGGAGCACTAGTAGCGGCATTTAGACTTGCTCGCTTTCCGAAAGACTATTTTTTGGAACATGGGGCCTTTGTTCTATCTTCACTTGCCCTCTTTTCTGCTTTTTACTGTTTTTGACTTTCCTATCTTTTACTGTTTTTGACTTTTCTATTTTTTCAATATTTCAAACAATGGTATGTACAATGACTGAAAGTGTTTCTAACTCAAACATGGAGCTCCTGACAAAAATAATGTTTCAATGTCCTGCCATTCACAGGACCCCCAAAAATTTCAGTTCCATTAGGTTCTTGCAAGAAGAAAGCATTATTTCCACTGACTGAACTGATGATGTAAGGCCCTTTCCATAAATTTTCAAACTTGCCATGTTTACCTTTATCTTCTCTTCTAGAATCCCATTTTAAAACCTTATCTCCAATCTGAAAATCATTTTCCTTAGTTCTCCTGTCAAAAATTTGTTTTATTTTGTCTTGTGCTAACTGAGCCCTTTGGTAAACTTCTTCTCTGGTTTGTTCTAAATGGATAGTCTGATTTACTCTCCTTTGCATGTCATTTTCTTCTATTTGGACTTCTTGTAATAGTTTCATTACTGGAACTCCTAGAGAGGTTGGGAAAATGGCGTCTAGACCATAAACTAGCTGGTAAGGAGACATACCTATGGATTTTTTGGTGGTTAATCGATCAGCCCATAAGGCGTGTACTAATTTCCCATGCCATGCCTTTTGATTTTGTTCAAGAAGTTTTTTGATAATGTTGACTAGGCTTTTGTTAGAAGACTCGGCTAAACCATTACCTTGAGGGTAATAGGCTGTGGAATGTCCTAACGAAATATGATATTTGTGACAGAAGTCTATCATTTTCTTGGAGGAGAAGGCGGCGGCGTTATCTGTAATGATCTTCCTGGGACAGCCAAATCTAGATAGGATATTGTTTTCTAGGAACGAAATGATGACTGAATCAGTAGCGTTCCGGGAAGGTATGGCTTCTATCCATTTGGTAAAGTAATCAGTGGCTGTGAGAATCCATTTATGTTGGGCGGATGAGGAGGGGTGAATTTCTCCAATGAAATCTAAACCCCACTGCTGGAAGGGTCCTTCTACTATAATGGGATGTAAGGGCAAAGGTAAAAGCTTTTTCTTGCCATCAAAAATTTGACATTTATGGCATGTCATAACTAGTTTGTGAGTATCAGGGAACAAGGTAGGCCAATAATAACCGGCTCTAAGGATTTTGTTTGCAGTGGTTTTCCAGTAGAGATGCCCCCCACATTCACCTTCGTGCATTTCGTGCATAATTTTCTCTGCATCAGACTCAAGCAAACATTTAAGCAGCATACCAGTGGGATTTTTCCAATACATAAAACTATCTATAATGCAAAACTTTAAAGATTTTTGTTTGAGGAATCTTGCTTTTGTTTTTGATAAAGTCGGAGGAGCATTCATATAAGTTAATACATAAAGAATGTCTGCATACCAAGGTGAATCCAGAAATATTTGACTGATAGGGGGAAGTGTGCACTCTTCCTGTTCTTCTAAGGTATCGACAAAATTTATATCTAAGGCTTGGAGGTTGGTTTCAGCCATTAGTCTTGCAAGTCCTTGTCCTTTAACTAGTTTGGTAGGCCGGATTTCTAAGTCATATTCTAGGATGATAGCAATCCACTTTCCCCTTTTACCATCGGGATCTTGGTTCAGAATGTCCTTGACAACAGTATTAGGGACAAAAGCTATGACATGAGAATGCAGGATGTAAACTCGGAAATCCTTCAGTGCTTTTACCAATGCAAATGCCTGTTTTTCCATGATGTTATATTTTAAGGGAGCATCTCTTAGGGACTTGCTAAAAAAGGCAATGGGTTGCTCCTGCCCAGCTGCATTTTTTTGCAACAACACCGCAGCTATTGTATGTTCTGAGGCAAATGAAAAAATGTAAAAATATTTGGTAAAGTCAGGGCTTATTAATACTGGTGTTTCAGTTAAGGCCCTTTTAATTAGTTCAAAAGATTTTTTGGCTTCTATAGTCCATTTAACCCCGACCTCCTTTCTTAACATATTTGTGATCTCTTTCAGGAGCTCAACAAGGTTTGGGATGAATCTTCTCAAGAAATTTATCTTGCCGATAAAGGACTGTAACTCCTTTATGTTTCTGGGGTGACTTATCTGTAGGATTCCTTCGATTCTTTGGGGGTCTATTTTAATTCCTTCTTCCGAAATAATGTGACCTAGGAGTTTTCCTTCCTCTAGACCAAAAAGTGTTTTCTTGGGGTTTAGGGATAAACCATACTTTCTGCATTTGTTGAAAACTTTTCTTAAGTGTGCTAGGTGTTCTTCATCTGATTTAGAATATACTGTTATATCGTCAAGATATATGACTATGAAAACACCTATGTCTTCTGAGAAGGCTATGTCCATGGCTCTTTGAAATGTGGCGCCAGCATTCATCAGTCCAAAAGGCATTTTAACGTACATAAAAGTGCCCCAAGGGGTGGTGAAAGTTGTCTTATGTTGATCGGTAGGATAAACCAATACTTGGTTATAACCAGAAAAACCATCAAGTAATGAGATTCTTTTAGCGCCTACTACCTTCTGTAGTATGTGGTCCATTTTGGGCAGAGGGTAGTTATCTTTCAGACATGCCCTATTCAAGTTTCAGAAATCTATGCAGAGTCTGATTTCACCAGTCTTTTTCCTAACTGATACTAAATTTGAGACCCACTCAGAATATCGGAGAGATACTATTATCCCGGCATCATACATCTTTTTAATTTCTTTTTCAACCAATGGGAGTAATACCGGTTTTATCCTTCTTAACTTCTGTTTAAAAGGTTTTTGGTTTTCTTTAAGGGGAATTTTATGTTGGATGATGCTGGTATCATATGATTTCAAATCTTGGTACCCCCATGCAAACACATCTTTAAACTCTTTGAATAGATTTATGTACCCATGTTTTATGTTAGGTGGGAGGGTTTTGGATAGTTTAATGTTTTTTGGCTCTTCTGGGCTTCCTATGTTGTATTCCTCTATGTCATCTTCTGTAGATTCCATTTTAGGCTTTTTGGCCACATCATTAAAGTCAAACAATTCTTCTAAAGGTGCGAGCCCTCTGGGTATGGTGTCATTCTCACAGTGTAAGACTTCGAGTTCTCTTTGGTCAATGTCTTCTTCTATCTCCCTATCACATGGATGGTCTACCAGGTTTAGATTGGTCCACAAAGGTAGATTTAATTATGGGTCTTGACTTAGGCTGGGTTTCCTTTCTTCATCTCTTGAGTCTGTTTTGGTTATTTCAAACTCATTCCTAGATTGGAGGAAATCATCAATTTGATCATCATCTTGGAATACTTGCCAATGGTCAAGATTATCTGGTATAGTAGGGCGGTGTTTCACTTGGATGTCATATTGCTCACTCATACATGGTATTTGGCTAGTGCTTGCAGCAAAGGCGAGCTCATTTTCCAGACTATTTTGAATCCTAGGGATATAGGTGAGTTCATATTTTTCAAAAGTTTTAAGGATATCCAAAGCTGCATTCCTATATTCTCTCAGTCTTGGGTTCTTGGCTGAATATTCACCTTTGATTTGCTTGATTACAAGCTCTGAGTCCCCTTGAGCTGTTATTCTATTGGCGCCTAAGTCTCTAAGCATGTGTAGACCAATGAGAAGGGCTTCATATTCCGCAATGTTATTTGTACATTGGAATTCTAATCTGAAAGAATGACCTTCTTTAGTATTGTGTATCCAGATGCCTGCTCCTGAACCTGTCTTGCCACAAGAACCATCAAAGCTTATACTCCAAAGAGTTTCTTTTTCATACATGATACTAAGCTGTTTCTCAGGTTTCTTGGGACTTTGGTCATCAATTTCTTCATTCAGTAATGGTTTGGACATGTCTTCATTTTCTTTTATCTGCTTGTTTATATCATCTTCATTGTATAAGATAAAATAATCTAAATTGGAATGAATGGAATAGATGGGGGTATTGTTTGGCTTATCTCTGTTGCTAACCATGTATTTCATGCGAGCCTCTCGGTATAACCTCCTAGTTTGATTGAAAACTGGGATAGTAGCGAATGACATATCCATTTGAAGGCTGCCTTGTATTTTGGCAGCCCATGCTCTTGATAGTAGCATTCCATACTTGGGTGTGATGTCAGCCACTACTACATCCATGACTAAGTTTTTGGCTGGTAGTTGTGTTAGGGCAAAGTCTAGATTTTTTATCAGACCTAAACATTTGACCTGACTTGAGTCGAAAGAATACAGGTTTTTGTAAGGTTGGGTCACTTCCAGTCCTAGGTTTTCCATGACTGCTTTAGGCATGAGGTTATGGGAGGCACCAGAATCTAACATGGCATTATGTAATATTTTGTCCCGGATGTTTAAGCTTATGTAGAAAGGAGAAATAGATCCTTCTTGGTATTCACCTTCTACTTTAGGGCCAAATAAAAGCTCAGGTTTGTCGTCAGTTAGATTCAAGGTATCAGCCTTGTTCTCTAGGTCAAATACTTTGAAAATTTGAGATCTATACCTATCTATAGTTACTAGCTCTGTAAGGGGTATGGTAATTTTTATTTTGGAAATTTCCCCTTCGAAGCTAAAAGGAATAGGTAGTTTGGGCAGATTTGTTTCAGCTTTCTCAGACATCACCTTTTCTATGTTCTTAATTTGCTGACTTTGGCTTGGGACTTCTTTTGATACAGTCAACTTTGGGGTTTCTGTAGAGGTACTAGGAATATCTGAGCTAATACTTGTCTGAATGGCCTTACCTTTGTTTTGGTCAGTCTTTTGGGCCCTAATTTTGCTATTATCCATGGTCTCATTTAGGATTTTATCAGAGATTTTAGTATGGTCAGGGCTATTCTTTTTGGAATGGTTTTGGTTTTTTCTGCTTCTAAGATTATACTGCCGGTGAGCTTCTATTATGGCATTTTGAAAGTCTAAGGCAGGATCGTCTAGATCTTCATAGTTGGTCTCATCTTGATGAGGAGAACATAGCTCTTGTTCTTCTTCTGTGAGGTACACCTCACTCTCACTATCAGACCCTATGAGGTTTAGATGACTTTCATCAAGAGGTTCCGTATCCCTATCATCCTCTTTCCACATAGTTTTTGGCTGAATGGTGGCCTAACTGTTGGTCATTAGTTTTCCCTGGTAGTTAATTTGGGATGTTCCCTCCCAATTTATTGTAGTGGGCTTGGATCGGAGTGGTTTACTGGTTGTCCCAATGTAGGCCTTTTCATTTATCTTTCTCCACATTTGGCCATGGATTTGACTAGGTCATCTGTCTGATCTAAAGGTGATGGAAGTGGAGAACTCTGCCTTCATATGTGACCTTCCTTTCCGTATCTAGTCCCAGCCCTTTTTGGTATGGTCAGGGCTATTCTTTTTGGAATGGTTTTGGTTTTTTCTGCTTCTAAGATTATACTGCCGGTGAGCTTCTATTATGGCATTTTGAAAGTCTAAGGCAGGATCGTCGAGATCTTCATAGTTGGTCTCATCCTGATTAGGAGAACATAGCTCTTGTTCTTCTGCAGTGAGGTATACCTCGCTTTCATTATCAGACCCTACGAGATTTAGATGACTTTCATCAAGAGGTTCTGTATCCCTATCATCCTCTTCCACATAGTTTTCATTGAATGGTGGCCTAATCTGTTGGTCATTTTCCCTTGGTCTGTTTTGGGGCTGTTCCCTCCTAAAGTTTTGGTTTCGGTTTCTGATCGGAGGGTTTGGCTGGTTGTCCCTAACAGGAGCCTTTTCATTTATCTTTTCCCACATTTTGGCCATGGATTTGACTAGGTCATCTATTCTAGGATCTAGGGAAGGTGATGAGGTGGAGATCTCATCTCTATATGTGACCTTCCTTTCTGATCTAGTCCTAGCCCTCTTTTCTGCTAAGTTAGCATCTGCTTTTATGGCTATTTGTTGCATTTCCTCCAAGGTAGGGGGATCCTTATCTCTCAGATGATATGTCATGTCCGGATCGAAACCTTCGGGGAATTTTGCCAAGGCTAGACCAAGTGGAGGTTTGAAATGAGGTGGTAAGGAGTTATATACACTGTTGAACCTAGTACAGTAAGCTTGGACACTTTCCCCATTTTCCCGTTTTAGATTGTTATATTCTGACAGGATTTGAATGGGGTTTCTTCGGATTTCCCACCTATTTCTGAAGATTTGATGTAGTTCGGGGATATTATGGATACTGTTTGGAGCTAAGCTTTTGAACCATGCTTTGGGTTCACCACCAAGACTTTGGGCAAATATTCTCATTCGGACAGTCTCGTCTTGTACCTCTAGGTATTCATAAGCATCAGTCATTCTACTTATATGCTGTTGAGGTGTGGTGGTGTCTTCTCCAGTAAAGTGTGGGATTTTGTCTTGATATTTGTTTGGGAGAGGAGCCAAGGGTGGTGGTAACACCAAAGGTGCGTACCAGGCTGCCATGACTGGAGCTAATGGATGATGTGCAAGATGAGGACTAGTAGGCTGAAATGAAGTGGTTTGAACAGTGGTGGTTTGACCAGGTGTGGCGGATGAATTTGGACTAGTGATCTGGTTTTGAGCAGATCTGGGATGATAGGAGCCAAATTGATAAAGAAGCTGGAAATCAGGAGGAGTGGTGGGTGAAGCTTCTCTAATAGGACTCTGTGGTGGGTCTAGGGGTTCAAGATCGTCAAAGTTTATCTTACTATATGATTTGCTTTTGGGAAGAGTTTGTGATGACTCTAATTCAAAAGGTGAATCTAGTAGGATAGTGCGATGTTTAGGTACAGATCTTGCTCTACGGATGGATCTACCAGTAGCTAGATGGTCAGTTTCAGAAGCTTGCCACAGAATCTTTTCTGGGTCATCTACTATGATAGGGGGATTTGGGTCTGGATGAGCTCTGGTATTGATTCTTCGTGAAGCCAGATTTTAAATCCAGAGTTTAGAGAGAATGGTATTGGTGAATGTTCTGGATGGGTGATTTTTCTAAGGCTTTACTAAGGCGAAGGATGGTCAAAAGTAAAGGGATGGATTAGTGGAGTCGCCAGGTGAAAAATGGGTTGTTCTTATGAAGATAGCTATGGTCCACCAACAATAACTATTCTGAGAATGTGTTTGGATTTTCTGAGTTTTATGTGCAGCCTATGGTTTGTTAAAGTATCCTAGAATTGTTTCAACACTTTGCTAGGGTGATGAGAACAAAAAGAGTTTACTCTAAAAAATGAGTCTATGGACTGCTTTCTTGTTTATGGTACCTAAAGGACCAAAGAGTCTATAAGAGTTTGCTGGACTATTATGTACTCAGTGTCTTACCATCTCCCGCTATGTTAGTGAGTGATGGGATAGGTCTATCGGATAGTAGCCTAGAATTTGGTAAAATAGTAAGGCTCACTAGAAGTTAGTGGAGTCGCCAGGTGGAATGTCTATTGTTTTGAGGTATATGTGTATGGTCCACCACCAATACTGTCAAAAGCCAATCTAAGGGAGTTGTTTTTTGGGGTTTTTCTGAGTTTTATGTGTAGCCTAGGATGTAAGAGCGTTATAGACCTGATTCATCACTTTGCTAAGATGGTGAAGCAGAGAGTTTACACTAAATGATTCTAAAGGCTGATGGTTTAAGTTAAAATTTGAAGGACTAAGGAGTCTATAAAAGTTTGCTAGACTATCATGAACTCAATAAGTCCCACCGTGATCGCCATTATGTTAGGGTCCCATGATTTGGCCGATTGGCTAGCCAAATGACGATGTAACATCAAACCAAGCTTTGGAGCCCAAGGACCTAGCCTTCCTGGACTCAGAGAGGGCTCTCTCTATATGTGTAAAAGATGTCGGTGTGTTTACTTGTGGTGTTTTGATATTAGGCTAGTTATGAAGTGTGTTTTTGGTTTTTTTAGTTTTTAAGTTTGTGAGGGATGAAACTGATCAAATACATAAACTGGATAACAAGATGTAGATAAATTGGGCTATGGGGTCAAACAGGTCAAGGAAGCTATGAGGTGATGATGTAAAGCTGATGTAGGGCCGATTTGATTCACGGTAGAAGGGATCTTCGGGAAAAATGGATTAAATGGACAACAAGTTTGTGAAAGACAAGGGATTTCAAGTGTAACTAGTTGATAGCAGACATAAACATGTTATAGCAAGCCATTAACCATGCGAAATGCAACTATGAGCTAATTAAAACATTGAAATCAAACATTCCAGCCATACATAGAGGTATAAGACCCTCTAACTTCGGGAAATGACTATCAGACTTTGGGGAAAACACACAAGACAAACTAACAACTCATAAACTATGCCGGAATGCCTAAACATAGTCTCTAAGTCATTGGGCACTTTGACAAACCAGATTTCATAGTTTTAGGCAAAGGGCTAGATCGGGACTAGGCCTCCTTGGTTCAACAAGATGATCAACAAATCAGTCAAAGAGAAAATTTTATGGACAGAACTATGGGCAGCTGATAGGTAGGTAGGGAAAACCATACATCCTACTCAACATACATAGAACTTATGAATAAAACTTAGCAACAATACCTTAAGTTACTAAAGAGCAGCTAAGAATTCTTTAGCATAACTAAGGAGGAAGAAAACATCAAGCTATGAAGATTCAGGGATTTTGAGGTGCCTCCATGGGCATATCTCAAAATCAATCTCTACTGATCTATAGCAGCAAGAAATATGTATTATGAATGAAAACTAGAAGACAAAAACATATCAAGAAACACTAGACCATTCTACCATGTCAAGGAATCCATCAACAATCCTTCATCATTCCTCAAAAGCATCCAAGAGGCAGTCCAAAAATCATAACTCAAGTGTATTCTTCAAAGCTCATATGACCAATGTATTAATTCTTCTCTCAAGTTCAACCTCTGATTTACAATGAAACCATGGAATAAATAGGCTAGAGGGAGGAAAACCTCATGGAGCAACTAGCTATCCCATTGGCCAAGTCAAAATATCTAAACTTGTCCTTGAAGCTTTGCAAAGCCCAAGGCACAAAATATCACACAAAATATCTAAAAAACTGCTAAAAACAGAAATTATATTGACTTTACATCATTTCCCAATGATAAAAATAGCTTAACGCACATTTGGGAAAAGCAGATTTTTGGAGTTCAAAAATTACAAAAATACTTCATATTTATGCCTGAAAAAGGTCCCCTGACTTTCTGGATGCAAACGGCAGCCTTCCCGATGTCGAAATGGGGCTCATGAGGGCTTGCTGGAAAGCTCTCTGTGTCTACTTTCCGGCGCAACTGGAACCAACTCAATCCGAGGTCCGGAAGTCATCCAAAACTGTACCTGTGTGAAAAAACCCAGAAAATAGCAGACTGCTGATATGGCGGGCAGAACGTGCAAAATGAGGTTGTTTTTCGCCAATTTGAGGGGGCGAATGATATCTAAATGTCCTGAAAATCGCTGGAGACCTGCTCATAAAAATATAGCATCTATCGGTGTCATCCTCCTCCCTTGAAAATTCCTCAAACTGAAATGGCGAAATTATGAGTTTTCGACCAAAAACCCAAAAAATGCCAAAAAACAAAAAGTTGTCGAACAAGGCCCAAAATTTGCATGCATGACCCTCAAGGGTCCATAGCAACGTGCTCCGAAGATGAGGCCAAAATATCAAGGGCTGATATGCTTTTCCCTTCCTTCCGTGCTAGGCGCTTCTCCTTCAACTTCTTCAATTTTTCTTGTGCTACCTTTAATTTTCGCCTGGCAAACTGATTTAGCTTCTGAAAGTGAAGAGTCCTCTTTCTTTGTAGCTCAAGATCCCTATTCAACCTTTCAAGCTTTGTTTCCAAATGTTGGTTAGCTCTCTCAAGCCAAGCTTCTTTGTTTTCCTCAATTTCTTGCTCAAGGAGGGCAGTGAGAGGAAAGGCTTCGAAATGAGCTTGTTCTTCTGCTCTCTTTTTCTCCAAGGCTCTTCTAAGCCCGATGGTTCTAGGCCTCTTCCGCCTAGGCTGGTCTTCCTCCTCTTCATCATCAAACTCGCCAATGAGCTCTTCAATTCTTACTTGCGCCTTTTCTGCCTCTTTCTTATACTTGATTTCCCTTGCCTCATGAATAGCTGCATGAAACTTCATTTGTTTGTTTTCAACCTCCAAGAAGTGGTTGAAATTCCTCGCCCTTTGAAGGTCTTCTTGTAACACCTCAATTTTCCCCTCTTTGTGAATGAGGAGGTTTTCAAGGATGCGGGCCTCGTTATCACTGTCATCGCTTGGGATAGGGATGACAGCTGATTTACCTCCATGCTTGGCACTTTCTCCAACTATGCTTTTGCCTTTGAAAGCTAATCTGGCGCTTTTTCTCCTTGGCAAGCTAGAAGTTGTCTTTTTGGGCAATTTCCTCTTTTTAGGAACAGCTTTGGTCACTGTCAAGGAGGCAGCTTCAGCTTGTTGTCCTTCCTCAACATCCTGTCCAGTTTGTGGCTCAAAAGGCGCTTCAATTGTTTTCTCAACTGGATGCTCTTCAATTTCTGTCTGTTGCTGTCCCTCTTCTTATACCTGCTGCTGTTCATCAACCTGTAGCTGTTGCTGATCTTCAAACTCTAGTTGTTGCTGTTCACTAATCTCCAACTGCTGCTGTCCCTCAATATCTAGCTGCTGCTGTTCACTGCCTTCTTTTTCTCCCTGTGGTTCACTGCCCTCTCCTTCTCCCTGTTGACTTGGCTGCCCAGTGGTCATTTTGAGTTTTTTAGGTGTAGGCCTACTAGACAAAGGCACTGGGCGATGGACAGGCTGAGTAGGAGACACATGAACAGGAGGGACAGTGGCAAAATCTGAATGGCTAATGAATGAATCCCATGAAACCCCCTTCTTCTCTAGCTGGTATAAGAAGATAATCTTGATCAAGGAATGATGAAAGAGAGAAGGGATTTGCTGAGGTGGAGCCTTCTTTTGGACAGTAGCTGCCATTTTCTCTATGCTTTTGGACAAAAAGTACGAAAGGTTTAGTTGCCTGCTTCTGGTAAAATGCATCAACAAGCGGACATGGTAGGCATAAATTTGATTAAACCTCCCTTCACAAGTGAAATATCTCATTATGGCTTTCATCAGTGGAGCATAACTGTCAAGAAGATAGGAAACCGGGAAAATAGCAGTGATAGTTTCCCTATGTTCGGGCTTGATGAAAGGTTTATAATCCTCTAGATCAAGATGAGCTTGTTTAAACCACTTTTCACCATGATACGGGATCTTGGTAGCCTTGGACACATACCTTGGAGAAATTTTGAAGTCAAGACCCGCCAATTGGAAGTGTTTGTCCTTGAATCTCAAAGCGCACAAATGTGTTAGTGGCGAAAAACTCTTGACTTCTTCTATCCTCTGGCAGAAATCAAGACAGCCTACTTCATGAAAATTGAAAAGCACAGATGGGTGAGCATTGATTTCTTCTATGGAGATAGGCTCATATCTCTTATGTGGACCGCTCCTGTGATCTTGCTTTGGAGGCATTCTGACTTGAACAAGCTTTGAAAGAGGCAAACTGCCTTCACTGTATGAAAAATGTTCTGCTGGATTGAAACTAGTCACTAGACTGTTTGGACAGATTAGACAATGTGGTTAGGATAGATTGCAACAATGTTTCTTTGAATAAACCACCTCTGCACTCCTTAAAAACAGCCCTTCAACTCTGGATGCACTTCAGCCAGGCAAACTTTTTAATATGGTGCCATGTGTAAAGATGAGACAAACTCCTGTGTCAATTTCCTGTATATAGTGTTAGGCAATCATTCCTCCTGTGAATTTGTCAGAGGTCAATCAATCATAGCTACATCTCTGTTTTCAATGTAAAACTGCAATCATCAACCACCTGTCCTTTAGAAGTGGCCCTATTCATCTTTAGAATATCTCTGTCAACAACTCTTCAAAATGATACAATATAGTGAAAAGAAAAGGCAGACCTAGGTTAGGTGTAAAATAAAATGCACAAGGCTTTTTAGGAAAACTCACCTCTTTACTTGTGAATTTTTGAAAGGTCAACCACTACACCGTACTGTCTCAAAGCACACCAATCATCAACAACCTCTGCCCTTCTTTTGTCCTGTTTCACCTTTTGAAAATCTCTGTCAACACATTCACAGTAGGAATAATACAGTGAAAGAAAGGCAATCTGCAAAAAGAGTTGTGCTGTGAAAATGCCAAAATTACTCTGTTTTTCGAAGTCTAAGATGTCAACTAATATACCAAATTCCTTGCTCAAGGAGGCTTTCAATCTTTTAACAATTCTGCCCTGTATAGGTGTGCCACCTTTCAATAATTTGCATCTCAAGCAAACCACCATACATATGCCTAGACTATCAATACACAGGTTTGGAGCACAAGTGACAGAGCTTTTAGAAGACTGTAGAGCTTTTAGACAGAGGTTATATGAGTTTTCTCTTTTTAAAACAATAAATGGTCCCTTATGAATGCAGCCCTATGGTGATATTGTGAAAACTTCTGCTAGGATGAATAGCACTTGCCAAATAGGTTTTGAACAACATAAAATAGTCAATCATTAGTTTTCCCCTGTAGCCTCGAGGTGTTTTTCTTTGAATAACCCGGTCAGATTTTTATCATATTCCAACACTTCTGAGTACCGTTTTTAGCCGTAGTGACCAGGTTTAGAGGGTTTTGTAGTTTGAAACCTAGGAGCGCTTGATTTAAACTTTCCTTGTCATTTAGCCATTTCTTGAAGCCGAGGGGGAAAAAGTATGAGAAATACCTTTAAAATTGATGAACAACCTTTGTGTAGGGTCGGAGAAACACCGGGGGTCTTCAAAGCATGCGCGACACTCCTTCAGCAAAGAATGTCGCGCAAAAATAGCCCTGGGTGGCCTGTCGGGCGACGTACAGGCGCGTCGCTGGTTTATACAGGCGCGTCGCGCCGACGAAGGTGGCCCGTGTAAAACTCCCGCCAGGCGCGTCGCGCGCTAACACAGGCGCGTCGCTTGGCTTCAAACGGTGCCAAACCTCTGCAAGCTGACAAAAAATTCCTTGTGTTGATGCTATGGAGGCGCGGGCTCTGTTTTAAATTTTGAAAATGACATTCTTACCCTCACATTCCACTCTCTTAAAACATTTTCAATCTATTACTTTCATCGTTTATTTAAAATCCATAAATAAAGAACTCACTATTGGCTTTTTGCGGAGTTTTTGGTTTTGAAAAACCTTTGATTCCTTTAACTTCGGTATGTTCAATATTTGCTTTGGAGATTTTCCATACCTTTGAACACGTGTATCACGGAACTGCTTCTTTATAGTGACAACAAAGGCTTAAAAAAAAACCAGAACCTTGATTTACTTTTGCACATGTGGTAGAAGGAGGACCTCCAGGTTTGTCCTTTGGGGGAAATTTCAACAACAAACTTTAAACTCTGAAACATGTCTACACAACCTTTATACTATTTCTGCCACTGTTTTCAACAACACTGGTTGTAGTTATGATGCATAACAACCCCTTTAAAATTGTCAATGAAATTCCTGAATATTGCTTTGTTCTTTGAAGGACAGGGCTGGTTTTGTAAATCTGTCTTGACAGTCTTTGGCATTTGACATCTTCTCCAATCTTTAAATACAATAGGTGCCAAGTTTACTGCCATAACTTGAATTTGGTTGTGGTTTCTCGATTTCAAGAAGGCGCCCCTTTTTTCTCAAAATAACTTCCTGCTTATAGGTACATTACCTATGATGTATCTGTCCTTTGAATGATGAGAGAGATGCATTTGTTCCAAACTCAAAAACTGACAATTTATCAAACTACTTCTTTGTCCACTTATAGCATTGTATACCTATTCATCATGCATTCTATAGCTCCACTTTGGCCACTTTTTTACTTTCTTAGTGATAATCCAAAGAAAATTAACCAGAATGTGTCAAAGAGCACTTTGACCAACCTTGGCTATTGTTGTGTTATTCAACATGATATGGCATGTGTTCTTCCGATGGGTTTGATAATTGCTGCTTCCAGGTGATTCACAAGCTTCTCTCTGGACTGTAAGTGCACTCTTTTGATGGCATGTTTTCACACTATACTTCTCTGTTTACTCAAAAGGAGTTTCTTTAGGCTTCTGGGTAGGTGATAGTGGAATGCCTTTAACCATTTTTTAAAGCAACTGCTCCTTTTGGTACCAATAGCATACATTATTCATAACATTTCCTCCTTTCCACTATAGGTACAGTCTGACAGACAGCTCTTTTGAATAGAAAAACCAATACCTTTGCATCATAAACACTATCACTTACCTGTGCAATGGCTTCTATTTAATTTCCTTGTGTCCTTTCTCTGCACTTTTTAGACCAATCAGTTTTCAGCAACCTGCAATGGCTTTGGCCATCTGCTCATATATGGAGGAGGCTCTTCATCAGGTAAGGTATCTGAAGGTTTTTTGACAACTCTGTTTGACACAGCTTTTCTCTGGATGTGATGGTAAGTGAACCTCTTGAAAAACATCAATATTAGCATCTCTTCTTGCAAGCATCACTGTATTTCAGCAAAAACCCTAGCCAAAGTGACATTGTCTCTCTGCACTATTCTAGGGGTGACTGAAATATCATCATTTGGTTTGGTCATCTCATGACAGATTACTTGACAAATAGTTTCTGTGACTATGGAGGTTAGTGCCTTTTGAAAAACCAAGAACTTTCTTTCTGCCTGTGTAATGGCATTTGTTGTCAGCATCTATTCCATTTGATCTTGTGGACAAACATGCTTCTTATGATTGGGATGTTTACTGATGACATGCTTCTCTAAAGTTCAATATTTCACATGATTTGAAAGTTTCAAATGGCTTTCTTTATTAGACCAGACTCTCTTTTCCCTTGAGCTAGCATATTTCAACTGTATTCCTGTTATGATCATCAGTCACATTCATAAAACCTGGAGTCTCTGTTTCATTTGTTCAGTTCAAGGCAAACCTGGACTCTTGCAATCTTCAAAGTCAATAGTGGCCAGCGCCCTCTGCTTGTGGATGAAGGAGGCGCCCTAACCCTCTGCTTGTAAATGAAGGAGGTTCTGGGCCATGACAATTTACCAGTTTGCTGAGACAGTAGTGTCCCTTCTTTACTGTAATTTTCATGCTGGAAAGAGATGTAAAGTCTGGATGAGTAGCTTTCTGTTTTGCAGACATATCTCAGGCTCAAGTTACATTTAGAAGCAACTGTTCCTCTAACTGTAAATTCAAGCATTTACTCCATGAGATGAAATTATATTTCCTGCCTTTGTAGAAACCATAGAACACTGTGAAAAACCTAATAGTCAGCTTGAGATTGGGGTTTATGCAGTGCTGAGATCTAGGGGATGTGAGTGGCGTGACTTAGGGCTGTTTGTCAATTTCATTTGCAAAGTAAGAGGTCAGTCATGGTAGGTCTGTTGGAGATGGAGGCTTTTTGGCTTTTTGATGATTTCCAAGGGTGAAATGTCTTAAAGCGCCACTTCCTAACATAGGGGAGACTTTTGAAACAGATGTGGATTTGCCTTTTAAAGCTGATGGGCAGACCAATAAGGCTGAAGCTAGATAGGATTGTGATAATGAGGTTTTGATTTCGACATGGGCGAACTGAAAAGGTAGAAGGGCGAAAAAAAATTTTTAGGAGGGTTTTCTGGATGACATATTGACATAAGGTAATCAGTCTCTAGAAAACTTCGGTATGAATATAGTCATCAACAACTGTGTTTAAATGCGATGGCTAACGGGCGTTAGTGCCTAAATTTTCTAAGTTTCACTCATGTTTTGATTTTCATATTGGGAAATGATGATTTTATTTATGTAAATGATAAAAATAAATGTAATTATCATGTTTTTACTATTACCTATAGAATTATGTAAATCAAACAAATGAGGTGTAATGAATCAGTTCACTTAAGCTAGGAATGAGTCACTTGGACCATCCTATACTTTAGCTATCAGTTCAGATTTTTGTGTAATATCTTCCTCACCTCATGGATTCGACCCCTTAGGATAAGTGAATGTTTTTTTTCATGTCTATTTTGGTGGAATCAGTTTGATTTTTGCTAGTTGATCAAGGAAACTTTGTACTTAGTTTGGCCAAGCTAATAAATAGGAGTTGCACTACTTTTATGGGATACTTGTGGTATTGAATGTACATCATAGTTTCCTCTTTAGTATCATATTTTTGAAATTATTGTGTTCATTTTCGCTTTCATTTCTATGTTATGATCTTTTACAAGTTAGATAATCAGAATACATGTTTTCACATGCTATGTTTTGGGTAACTGATCATCTTCTTCTTCTGAGAAAAATACATCTCCTATGCTTTTCTTAGCCTTCTTATAGATTCAACATGATTCCATAACAATTCTATTCAAGTGATAATCATTATACCTACCATGCCCCATTGATCCTTGTAACCCTAACTCATTTGCCCTGACCTAGCTTTCCTTGACCTAATTTCTTCATCTAGTGATTTCCCCAACCAAAACAATTAAAAATCCTACCCCTCATCATTGATCCCTGCAACCCTAACTCATTTTCTAGAGGTCCTACCCCTCATCATCACTACCCCTTGTGACATCCCTCATATCACAAATCCCTATTCCCATCTCCTCAAACTTCCTCACACCAACCCACACTTCTTACACCCACATTCCATTCCATCATCTCCCTAGGGTTTTGACACCAAATACATCATGGCAGAAGAAGAGAACATAATTCATAGTGAGGAGGAAGAAAGAGAGGAGATAAGGCCATCTAAAAAAGGAGGGATAATCATTATACATGGGCCAACAAATACCAGAGAACTCATGGCAACTCCCATCACTGTGACATGATTTAAGCATGTAGGTTGTTTTGAGTTCTATGAGAAAGTACAAAGGGTCCAATACCATCATATGTTGACCAGATTATTCATTTCCAACCTCCATGACAACCAGGTAACCCTTGTTGGTGTCACTTTCATTGTGTCCCCTGCCATCATATCAACTTCCACTGGGATCCCAAATGTTGGGGGAAAATGGTTCAAGCAAGGAGAATTGAAGTAGTTCTATTATGAGCCATATATTAAACCAAGGTACAAGAATGAGAGAGAGATGATTTTTTGTTTCTTTTACCTCCTGGAAAGATATGTCCCCATGATGAAAATCGTTATGAGGTACTTTGCTTGTGAGGGTATGTTTTCTAGACTCTACTCCTATTATGTCCAGCTACTCATGCACTTCACAAGGGTCAGAATGCTCAATATACCTTACTATCTCTACCAGAGCATTGACAAGATGGAATTTATTGCCCAAAAGAGAGATTATGATCATCAAATTCAAAGTTTCTTTCACCACTCCCTCATCAATATGATGGTCCTCCATCACCTTGATCAGTTAAACATTGCATGGGACACCTTCATATCCCATGATATTTTCACTGTCCCACCTATTCAGCATAGCCAAGATGCACCTTCATCATCTCATCCTTCCACATACATTCCTCCATCTCAGCCTACAATTCATACATCATCACCAAATCAGTCTCCACCCACCTCACCACCTTCATCTCCATTTAAAATTGAGACTGGGTCACCTAGTAGAGGTAAAATTAGCAAGCGTAAGAGGGATGATTTGGGAACATTGGCACATACCTATCAGAGAGGTCATAGGCAAGTGTTTGCCCCACAGATTGTGGGAGGGGCCTTGCCTTCTTCACCAACAAAGTAGGTACACAAAGGCAAGGAAAAGGTGGCAGAGGTGGACATACATTGTAATGTTCCCAATTTTAGCCTCAAGCTAAAATGGAACATTATAGTTGCACATTTTATTTTTGTTTAATAAAATGAGGAAGGAAACACCTTAGCCCCTTTTAGATGAAGAAATAATACTCCTAATGTGAAAAGGGAGGTGAATAAAGTAGCTGAAATAAACACCTAAGGGTGTGAATGGAACCCATCTCACTTGGATTAGTCATCTTTGACTAAAGCCAACAACGCTTCCCAAGGAGGAGAGGCTTCCTAGAGAAGCTGCGCAGTTTTGGAGGGAATACACTCATGTGAGGGTGGAAACCCTAATTTGTGGGACCATGGTGGAGAAGAGTTCTCTCATTTTATATTGAGGAGATTGCAGCCCATTTGGATAGATGGTTTAGAGTTTTAGACTTGGGTCTGCAATGGCTTGCATCCCCGCGCTGTTTAGCAAGGTGATGGTTCCCTCGGGCACTAGGGTGTTCCCGATCGGGAATCCCTTCCTCTTACTCAAGGAAGGATGAGGATTGAGATACATTTCGTCAATCCGGCATTGGCCACAGCTACATTCATCTTCTACAGTGTTATTTCTGTAGCAAAGAGGACATTGTGTTGCTGGGTGCAGCAAGAGAGGAACTCATGGAGTCTCTCTTGTCTTGTTTTCTTCAGTGGAGGAGTGATCCACTCATTAGAGGAGCTGCAAGGAGGATTCTCGGGCTTCATATCAGATCTATTGGCATGGGCCAACATTCCATCATCTCCCACTGCGCAATCCATGGAGGAAACTGCGTTATTTTATAAAGGTAGTGAGAGAGGGTTTCATTGGGCTCATCAGAAGTGTGTTTCTGAGACAAAGTGATCAGCACTTTGTATTAGAGATATTATCAGAGGAGGGCATCTACATTTCAGATCAGCCACAGCCTCATTATCATACTGGTTCAGTTGCAGTGACAAGTTTCTTGTCACATTTTGGTATTCCCCAGCATTTCTAGCAATCTTCATAGATTGGCTAGAAATATAGAATTTTGGCCCATTCCTTTGTTATTGGGCTATTTATTTGTATCCTTCAGCATCATTCTCATTTTATTCATATTTAGCAGCTGCTTCTATTATAGAGACTGCACAGGCATTTTCCTTCGGCATTTTGTGTAGTTGCAGCAACATTTGTATTCCAGGGTGTAATCATGGGAGGTTGATTCCTATTGCAAAAAGAGTTCATTCCTCATGATATTTTTTGTACTTCATTGCTGAAATCTTAATACAATGATGGCTGTAGTATTTTTCCTCTTATGGTGTATTTCAGATTTGCAGAGTTATTGGTTATGTTCATGTATTGTTGTAGCTCTCTCATTGAACCCTGTTTAGAGATCTAGTTTGGGGAGATCTGAATAACCCATCTAGATGTATTTCTTTGAGCTCATATTCTGCATAGGAGTTGTATGTTGAGTATTATAAGGCATCCCAATAGTGGTTTGTCTTATTTATGCAGCAGCTTCCGTATACAACGTCCTCAAGGACCCTGTAGCAGAAATTCCAGAGGTGGAATATTGCATATCCATAGACAGAGTCTGTGAAGGGACAGCTAGCCTCAAGATTTCTCCCTTATTTGGAAGGATTCATATCCTGTAAATTCCCCAACAGTCAATTTTTGAAATGGACTTGTGATATCTCACTGAAGAATGAATTGGAATATCTTAAAGATATTCCCAATGGAGCAGCAAGTTTCAAATTTGGAACATTACAGTGGTATCAGAGCATGATCTTGGCTCAGCCTATGCTCAAGATCTATTTCCATCAGTAAGAGGAGCTTCTCTCCAAGGATATGAGATTGACATAGGAAACAAGGAAAGAGGAATAAAGGAAGAGCAGGTTTCCCTTCTTCTTTTCCAGACCATTGAGGAGACTATTGAAGATCTTGATGGAAGGGAAAATTTGGAGAAATTTTCTGAAAGGGTTTGTGAATGATCAAGCCCTAGCTATTTTCATGAAGGGTGTGAGCATTCAGCCACATATGCAGATCTGCAGCACAATACATTTCCCATAGCTACTGCAAGAAGGATGGATGGAAATAGTTGAGGCCTTTGGAGGAGCAGCACTGCAACTCAAAGGTATGATTCATGATGATTGATTTCAGAGTTCCATTTCATGTTTTCATGCAAATGAGAGATAATATGTGGAATTCACAAAGATTTTTGCAAAGGGGATTGATGAAAACCAATGTGAAACATGGTGTGACAAAACTTCAAACACTTTGCATGCATGGAAGGGGACCATGAAACAAATATCATTCCATCTTTCTAGAGGGGGATTAAATCAGGAAAATGGCTTGCTAGAGGCAAGACCCCCATTATATGAAGGGAAATCTTCCATTTGTGAGGGTGTGGAGACATTTCTTTCAAGGGAAGGCCAAGATTCAAGGCCTCTCCTTAAGGAGGAGATACACTCACATGATTGGGAGAAGAGGAGATGTATAGAATAACTTACAGTGCTGCACTATTGAGAAGAGAAGAAGAGCAGAAATATCAACATGGAGGGATGATGGACATTCACCCTTATCTACTTCAGATATTTTTTTCACATGGGAGAAGGACTGCACTGCACAGTAGAGAGAGAAGACCTTTCATTCCTCTCATATATATAGTCCACTTCCTATCTTGATGCCTCACTTTTGGAGGCTTTCCACTTGGGAGGCCATATGATCTAGAGATGATGAGAGGCATCAGGTCATTTGGTTCACCACTCTTGGATTCCGGAGAGGTGGAGACATTGGAGGAATCCATCACAGTGCAGAGAGTTTTGGGATCAGCACAAGGAGGAGGGATACACTCTCTCATTTTCAGTACCACCCATTCTCATTAGTTTCACTGCGCAGATAAAGTTGTTGTATGGATGGAGGATAGAATATTCATAATTCCGGATGACTGCTCCACATATTTTATGAGAGGGAGGATACTTCCTTTGAGGAAGGACCCTTTCATGCATTGGAGTAGATGGAGGCCACTCATGCTTACATTGCCCAGGATCGAGAGATCCTTTGGAGGTGATAGTCTCTCATGGGAGGCTCATTTTCAGAGAGCATCATTTCTATTTGAGCATGAGTAGTTTCATGATGGGCATGGAAGAAACTTGGAGGATGACTTTGGCATGAGGGGATGTCAAGGTAGTAGGCAGCAGCATGATGGAGCACCATATTGTAGAACACCAGCATTGTCTATATGGAGGGTTGATCCAGGATGGAGAACTCAGCTTTGGTTGAGTATTCCCTAGGATCTTGATGCGCGCATGATTATTGGATGGCCTTGATGGAGATGGCAGATACTTAGTGGATGATATGATCATCTATCATCATGGCAGACTCTTCTTGACTAGAATTTCTAGTCTCAAGGAGAAACTTTTGCATGCAGCACATGAGGACTTCCTAGCTATGCATTTGGATGCATACTCTGCTTTGCTAGAGGAGTTCACTTGGGAGGGCATTCAATATGATCTAAATCAGCATATGGATAGATGCATATCCCGGTTGACTTTGGAGAGGTTGGCACAACCATTCCCTTACTCATTGGAGGAGAGGAAGAGCATTTAGATGAGCCATTTCAGCTAAAGAGCTCTAGTGCATGATGAAGGAGGTATAACTTCATATTTTGTATTATACTTCTTTTCATTGATTGAGGAGCATGATGTATCAAGGAGACTTGTTCCTTCTTTCATTTTTCATGAGGATTTACTTGCAGTTACTTGTAGCCTTGATTTTGGCTAATTGTGTGATGGTTGTGGGGGAAGCCACATGTTTCTCGGTGTGCACCATTGACACCATATTGTATTTCATGCTTTCATCTTATGAGGAGATGTTGTGGCAACAAACAAGTGGCTAGTACAACACTTTTTATTTGTGATTTTGAGGCAAGCCAAGAGGCACTACGCAGGTTCCATGAGTGGAACTTTGAACCACTCTCCAGTTGTCATTTGACAACTTGTTTCTACTATATATTTCTCCTTGCATTTCCGATGTTGGTACATTCATGAGGAGCATTATTTGGAGAGTATTGTATGTACATCCCATTGGGAGCATGATTCTCCCCATTGCATATGTTTTATCTTGCAGGAGATACCATGGGAAAACCATGATTGCCACATTTCTACTTGTCTCTTCTTGTGGGAGGAACCACTTGGAGAATTTGCAGAGGCATTCCATGGCTGAATTTTCTTGATGGGGTAGCTTGGGCCATTCTTGGAGGCCATACGTTTCCAGCCCAAAGACAAAGGTAGCCCCATATGTGGAACAAATGGAGAGAGGGCCATCATGAGAAGCACAAGAACAACTCTCCATTCAGCCCCAACATACTGCAGAAACCGGGGGTTGAGATTGGGATGATTGCATGGATGGGAGGATCATCATTGGGAGACAAATTTTCCCATGCATATCATCACTCCTACCTTAAGGAGGCCTTAGCACAGCAGGAAGGATTCCACTACACCTTCTATCTTTCCATGTGGAGCATTGTTGACAGCTTGCATACTTGGGAGACAGCATTGGAGGACAGAGTTATTGCAGCATATTTGAGCAGTGGTGGGACCATTGATGAGGAGGCCACAAGAGAAGAAGAGGGAGAAAATTTTGTTCTCTCTATGCAGTTGCTTGAGGGAAAGCAACATGTGGGAGGGGAGGACTGTAATGTTCCCAATTTTAGCCTCAAGCTAAATTGGAACATTATAGTTGCACATTTTATTTTTGTTTAATAAAATGAGGAAGGAAACACCTTAGCCCCTTTTAGATGAAGAAATAATACTCCTAATGTGAAAATGGAGGTGAATAAAGCAGCCGAAATAAACACCGAAGGGTGTGAATGGAACCCAGCTCACTTGGATTAGTCATTTTTGACTAAAGTCAACAGCGCTGCCCAAGGAGGAGAGGCTTCCTAAAGAAGTTGCGCAGTTTTGGAGGGAATACACTCATGTGAGGGTGGAAACCCTAATTGGTGGGACCATGGTGGAGAAGAGTTCTCTCATTTTATATGGAGGAGATGGCAGCCCATTTGGATAGATGTTTTAGAGTTTCAGACTTGGGTCTGCAAAGGCTTGCATCCCCGGGCTGTTTAGCAGGGTGATGGTGCCCTCAGTCACTAGGGTGTTCTCGGTCGGGAATCCCTTCCTGTTCCTCAAGGAAGGATGAGGATTGAGCTAAATTTCCTTAATCCGGAATTGGCCACAGCTACATTCATCTTCTATAGCATTTTTTCTGTAGTAGAGAGGATGTTGTGTTGCTGGGTGCAGCAAGAGAGGAACTCATGGAGTCTCTCTTGTCTTGTTTTCTTTAGTGGAGGAGTGATCCACTCATTGGAGGAGCTGCAAGGAGGATTCCTGGGCTTCATATTAGATTTTTTTGCATGGGCCAACATTCCATCATCTCCCACTGTGCAGTCCATGGAGGAAACTGCGTTATTTTATGGAGGCAGTGAGAGAGGGTTTCATTGGGCTCATCAGGAGTGTGTTTCTGAGACAAAGTGATAAAAACTTTGTATTAGAGACATTATTAGAGGAGGGAATCTACATTTCAGATCAGCCATAGCCTCATTCTCATACTGGTTTAGTTGCAGTGACAAGTTTCTTGTCACATTTTGGTATTCCCCGACATTTCTAGCAATCTTCATAGATTGGCTAGAAATCTAGTATTTCAGCCCATTCCTTTGCTATTGGGATAGTTCTTTGTATCCTTCAGCATCATTCTCATTTTATTCATATTCAGCAGCTACTTCTATCATAGAGACTACGCAAGCATTGTCCTCCGGCATTTTTTGTAGTTGCAGCAACATTTGTATTCCAAGGTGTAATCATGGGAGGTTGATTCCTATTGCAAAAGGGGTTCATTCCTCATGATATTTATTTTACTTCATTTCTTAAATATTAATACAATGATGGCTTTAGTATTTTCCCTCTTATGGTGTTTTTCATATTTGCAGAGTTATTGGTTATGTTCATGTATTGTTGTAGCTCTCTCATTGAGCCCTGTTTTAGAGATCTAGTTTGGGGAGATCTGAATAACCCATCTAGATGTATTTCTTTGAGCTCATATTATGCATAGGAGTTTTATGTTTGGTATTTTAAGGCATCCCAGCAGTGGTTTGTCTTATTTATGCAGCAGCTTCCTTATACAGCATCCTCAATGACCCTGTAGCAGAAATTCCCGAGGTGGAATATTGCATATCCATAGATAGAGTCTGTGAAGGACCAACTAGCCTCAGGATTTCTCCCTTCTTTGGAAGGAGTAATATCCTGTAAATTCCCCAACAATAAATCTCTAAGATGGAATTTTGATAGCTCATTGAAGAAGGAATTGGAATATATTAAAGATATTCCCAATAGAGCAGCAAGTTCCAGATTTGGAACATTACATACATGAAGAGAAAGGCATCCATGAGAAAGAGGCATATTTTGAACTTGTAGAATTGGACACAATTGATGATGATGATCCTTCCTTGATCATCCAAGAGAGGGAAGCCAAGATTAGAGAGTTCCAAGCTAATCTTGACAGGTCCAAGTTTTTCATTACCTTTCTCAAGCAAGAGAACCAGCAATTGAAGACCAAACACTTCATCGATGAAGTGAAATGCATCAAATCAGAAAGAGAGGTAGAGAAGGCTAAACCCTTGCTTTAAGAGACACTAGAGAAGTATGGCGAACCTGATGATGAGAAGCACCAACCTCCAAGACAGAGACCTAGGACTAGAGGGTTGAAAAGAGCTCTAGAACTAGAGAGGAAAAGGGACGTCGAGCTTGCTAAAGAGATCATTGTTGATGAAAAAATGGAAATCATGGTTAATAAAGACCGGGAGTATTTGTTTGAGAAGGTAAACTAGCACTTGGAGAAGCTCTTGGCTAAGGCTCAAAAGGACAATGATATTCAAAGAAGGATGGCAAAGCATTATGCCATGAGGAACAAAATTCCAAGGGCCAAGCTCAAAAGAGCCAATGCAAAAATTGAAGCCTTGACCAAGCAAGAGGAGAAAAGTAGGCTAGACATACTTGCTGAGGTAACACTCCATGCCTCAAACACATGATCAGCAATCATCTCACCAATTTTGACAAGTTTTTGGCAAATTTTGCAAGTTTGTAAATTTATGTGTTTTTAGGGTCACTTTTAGCACAGCAACCATTGAATTCAGAGTGATGAATACATGCACGCTGTAAATTTTCTAAGAATTTAGAGGCAAAAGGGTCAGTGAAAAGGGAAAAAAACCACCAAAAACCATGTTTCTGTCTCATTTTTGGCCTTGGCACTGCGTGTTTACAAATCTTGGGAAAATGAATTTTTGACAGGGAAAATGAGCTTCATTTTGAAAACTGAAGGCATGTCTAGAAACTAGACTTGAAGGGATTTCCAACAAGCCATATTGGAGAAACTTTAGACAACGAGAAGGCAACCAAAAGAATCCTTTAACAAAGAGAGCACGTTTGACACAGAGAGGGCGCGTTTGACAAGGAGATGGTGCGTTTGGCAGTCTTCTAAAATTTTCTAAGTTTCACTCCTATTTTGATTTTCATCTTGGGAAATGATTATTTTACCTATGTAAACAATGAAACTAAATTTCATTATCATGTTTTTACTATTACCTAGAGAAAATACATTAATTAAATCAAACAAATGAGGTGTAATGAATCATTTCACTTGAGTTAGGAATGGGTCACTTAGACCATCATATACTTTAGCTATCAGTTCAGATTTTTGTGTAATATCTTACTCACCTCATGGATTCGACCCCTGAGGATGAGTGAATGTTTTTTTCATGTCTATTTAGTCCCTTTCTTCACAAGAGACAAGGTTTGGAATCATTTTTTTTTTTCTAGTTGATCAAGGAAACTTTGTACTCAGTTTCACCAAGCTAATAAAGAGGAGTTGAAACTAATTTTATGGGATACTTGTGGTATTGAATGTCTATCGTAGTTTCTTCTTTAGTATCATATGCTTGAAAGTATTGTGCTCATTTTCACTTTCATTTCTATGTTATGATCTTTTACAAGTTAGATAATTAGAATACATTTTTGCACATGCTCTGTTTTGGGTAACTTATCATATTTTGTTCATTTTCTTATGTCTAAGAAAAATACATCTCCTATTCTTTCCTTAACCTTCTTACAACTTCAACACCATTCCAGAAAAATTCTCTTCAAGTGATAATCATTATACCTATCTTTCCACATTGATCCCTGCAACCCTTACTCATTTACCCTGACCTAGCTTTTCTTGACCTAATTTCTTCATCTAGTCATTTCCCCAACCAAAAAAATTCAAAACAACCCCCTGCACTCTATATCTAGCCTAAAAACCCTAATTTCTCCATCCCTCCTGGATGTGACCATTTTGGAGAGAGCCCTCTCTGACTTGATAGGGCTAGCTATCACGTCAAAAGTTTGGTTTGTGGTTACCTCTGTTGGGATTCCTTCTTCAGCCTTGGGAATCTAGCAGAGTGATAACACAGACAAAGGAATGGTGGAATACTAAGCTTGAGGAAATTTTTCCCTATAGCCTTAGTGATGGTGTACGGCCCATATCGAAGCAAGCAAAGCTTGCGGTGGGGTCCAGTGAGGCACTTCTTCTAAAAATATAGCCACACTTTGTCGCCCACCTGGAAGTTGTGTGGCACCTGATGTTGATCATGTCATTTCTTGTACTAAGCGTTGGCTTTGTCCAATATTTCGTGAACTTGTTGGCGTATGTGTTGAATGTGCTTGATGAAGTTGTTTTATTTGTCAACTTCAAACTCAACATGAGTCGAATCAGCCTAAGTAGCCGCAAATGGCATGGCTACATCAATGGGACATAGTGGTTGGAATCCTAAGCCCATCTAAAAGGGGCTGTGGCCGGTTGAGCTGTGGAGAGCCCAGTTATAACTGTGTTGTACATAGGGGAGGATATCATCCCATGTGTGTGGATTCTTTGAATTTTACATTCGCAGAATGTGTACAATCATCTTATTGACGACCAGTGTATGACCATCAATTTGGGGATGGAAAGTTGTGGACTTGGTGAGCTTGGTGTCCAGCATTGACCAGAGGTTGGACCACAATGTGCTAAGGAACCTTCTATCGTGATCTGAGATGATATACTGTGGGATCCCAAAGTGCACCCACACTTTTTTAAAGAAAAGGTTAGCAGTGGCTTCTTGTAATATCCCAAAATAGGGAAAATCTACAACAATGGGAATATCTTAAGATATTCCAAAAGTGGAGATCCAGCAATACATGAACACAAACTCGAGTAGCAGTGATAAATAAACTCATAGAATTTAAGAAGAGAACATAGCCATCATATTAAGTTACAGCAGTAAAAATTTATGCAAGATCTTGAGGAAAGAGCTACTCAAGGTAGGCAAAATCAGCCTCAAGAAACATGTACATAAATATGACAAAACACTGCTACACAAGAATGCCTAAGTCTATGACTGCGTAGTTTTATAAGGATAAATTGCCGCTATCATATGTCAATACATATATATACAAATTTAGGGCTCATACAATTTTGGGAATGAAGATCTAAGCTCCCAAATACTATCTCAAGACAATCCTGGAAGGATTAGCTGAAATATGCAAAAACTGCAGAAATGTCGGAGTTGCAGTAGCAGTTGCAACCCAAGAATTGGAAATGGATGGAGATGGTTGAATATGTTGCATTAGATAAATAGACCTCCTCCAATGGATCTTCCAAGTGAAAGGTGATCCTATCACTAAAGATCTCACCCTCCAATAATCCTGCAACTCCTCACTGCAATTGCACACTGAAAATAACGCAGTCTAAGAAAGGAACTGCGCTGTAGGAGAAAGGAAATGTGTTGGCAAAGTGCCAAGATCTTAAATGAGCTCTAGAATCTTCCCCACTGGTGTTCCAAAGGAAATAAAGCTTTCTCCTTTGAAAAACAAGCCCCGGAAGTGGTGTTGTCAACCCTCCACTAGAACACCCTGCAACACAACCCAGCTCTCAATAGCAATTGTACTGTAGCTGAAGGAGGTAGCTTGGCCTCAAGCTTGGATGTGGAGAAATGAAGTGCAAGCTCCTTCAAGAGGCCTCTCTTGAAATGAGAAGGAATTCTTAAACATGAAATCTTTGTGCTAAGCAGTGCTACAACTCTGCTAAACAGCAATCGAATGCACAAAGTCTAATCAGACCATGAAATCAATAATCCAAATCATGAATAACAATGTCTGCCTTGCCATCCTTTTAAAAAAATGGAATCCCTTTCACCATGGGTCCCACTCATTATGGTTTCCTTCACCAAGGAATCTCCCTCTCATTCATACTACACTGTCTCTCCAAGTGTTCTCCACCTCCTATCCCAGCGCTATTGACTTGGTCAAACTTGACCTTGTCCTTGTGCAAATGTCCTCTTTCACACTTGAGGGTGTGAAATCCAGATCTTATGAATATCCATTTTCACACTATGAGGGATTTTATTCATTTTTCTGCAAGGTATGGGCCTCCTTACACATTTATTTATCTCCTAAGTGTAAAAGACAAAAATTAATATTCCAATTAGCCGAATGGTAATTTAGGAATATTACACTTTTGCTGTGATATTTTTCTTGTAGCCCAACATAATGGCCATCTTCGAGAATTTTTCGACAACCACGAATACACAGTCGTTTTCATGCTTAGTAGAAGGAAGGCCGGACATGTAATCCATGGAGATGGATTCCCAAGGTTGACTAGGGGTAGATAGCAGAGTATAGAGGCCTTGCTTCTTGATGGTCGGTTTGGAAATGGCACAAGTAGTGTAGGATCTAATGTACTTCCTAACATCTTGTCGAAGGTTCGGCCAATAGAAATACTTCTACAGTACTGCCACTATTTTCTCGATCTCGAAATGCCCAGCAACTTGATTGTAATGTGCTTCCCAAAGCATCTTGTCATGCTCGCTTGAAGGAACACAAAGGTGTCCCAGGTGACATAGCAGTGCATCTTAGAGGTGAAATTTTGGAACTTGTGTACCCTCCAAGGATGTCTTGTATGTGTAGCCAAATTTTGGATCGCTCTTGTAGAGAAGCAGCCAATCAGAAGTCTTGTGCCCACAAGATTTGAGAACGGTGGTTAGTGCCACGATCGGTGGTCGACTGAGGCAGTCTACAACATTATTGGTGCTACCTTTCTTGTACTTAATGTTCAAATGAAACTTTTATAGATATGTGGACCACTTCTGATGGCGATCATTTTGCAACTTTCCTTGTGTCTGTATGAACTCTAGGGTTCGGTGGTCTATGTGGATGATTGTTTCCTTCCCCAAAATGTAATGCTTGCATTATCGATAAGCCTGCACAATGGAATAAATTTCTTTGTCATAAGTGGGATACTTGTGGATTGTGTTGGAAAATGTCTCACAATGATATGCCACTGGATGCCCCTTTTGAGTAAGAACTGCCCTAATAGCATAGTCAAAGGCATATGTCTTGATCTCAAATGGTTTTTGCAAGTCTGGTAATGTGAGGATTGGGGTAGAACAGAGGCGATGTTTCAATTCTACGAGCGCCTTCTATTGAGATTCTGACCAAAAGAATTTTTCTTTCGCTCCTACCTTGGTGACTTCACTCAAGGGCCAAGTGATATCAGAGAATCCCAACACGAACCTGCGGTAGACATTAGTAAGACCCAAAAAGCTGCGAAGCTCTGTTAGAGTGCTTGGGACTGGCCAATCTCGAATGACTTGGATCTTGGTTGGATCCACATGCACCCCCATTTCATCAATAATGTATCCTAGATATTGAACCTAGGTCATGCCAAAAGTGTACTTCTCGAAATTGGTATACAACTTGTGTTGTCGCAGTGTTTGGAGAACCTGTCGGATGTGGTGGAGGTGCTCTTCCCAAGTCTAGTTGAAGATCAGAATGTCATCCAAGTACACCATTACAAATGAGTTGGTGAATGGCTGCAAGATGTCATCCATCAACCTCACGAAGGTTGCGGGAGCATTTTTCAACCCAAAAGGCATGACCAGCCATTCGAAAAGGCCCTCCTTGGCTTTGAAGGCAATCTTCCACACATCGGAGGGTTCGATTGGTACCTGGTGATACCTAGACTTCAAGTCAATCTTTCTAAAATATTTCACTCCTTTGATTTGGTCCAAAAGGTCATCAATCTGTGCGATCGGGTACCTATTCTAGAAAGTGATATTGATCAGTGCTCAATAGTCAATACAGAGTCTCCAAGTCCCATCCTTCTTCTGTACCAACACGATTGGGCTCCCACAAGGCGATCAACTCAGCCGGATGTGACCTTTCTGCATTAGCTCCTGGATCTGCCACTTGATTTCATCGTTCTCCATAATAGAGCACCGATATATCGGTCCATTGGGTAGCGGCGCACCTGGGGTCAGATCAATGGGGTGTTTGACCTGAAAGTGCAGAGGCACCCCTATGGGTGAGGTGAAGATGTCCCCGTACTCCTCCACAATGTTGTACATTTGTTATTTTCGTGTGGAAGAGCCCTGTCTGGAGGTCGTGGCCATAATATTCTTCTTTCCCTAGGGGCAGATCATCAAGAAAATAAATTTCTTGGTTTTGGAAATGAGTTTACTACATTGTTTTGTAGTAACCCTATAGATAGCAGCAGGCGATGGTACCTCTAGTATCTTGTACAACTTATTTCCCAAAGTCATAATAACAGCACGAGGTCGAGACTCATAGATAGCATGTCACTTCCATAATTATGCTTGGCCTAATAATACATCAGAAACATCAAGAGGGGAAATGTCACGTAATACCTCATCCATGAAGGGCTTGATGTTCTAGGGAAGGAAGAACTACTGGCTGACGCAGAGATCTCGTCCTTGGTGAAGCCACTCGATGGTGTATGGTTGTGGGTGTGTTGTGGTCGGCAAGCCCAACCGCTTCACGATGTCTACTGAAATGAGGTTATTTTGGCTCCCACTGTCGACAATGAACTATAGCGGGGAACCCTTTGCCCACATATGTGAGTGGAAGAGAGGCTCCTCCTCCTCTGGATCTTCTGGTTCCTACTTCTGAATCTTTGTAGTGGAAATTGTGGCATTTAGCTCCGCATCAATAATCTTCTTCCCTTTTTCATTCCCCTTGTTGGGTTCTGAGTCTGAGTCAGAGCATGCATTGAATTCAGAAGCTCTCATCTCGACCACCAATGACTGCTTAGCTTGACACTCACTTGTGTTGTGAGTGGAGCTCTTATGGAATTCACACCACTTTCTTGTGTCCTTCTTTGGCTTCGCGGTGTTGTTCTTTGCTTGCAACTTTGGCAGGTTTTCTTTGGTTGCCATGCCTTGGCTTTATCCTTTGGTCTACGGTTTGGGGGCACCTTTCCCTTGCTTTTGATTCGTAGATCCAAAGTATCGCTTCTTCTGTTTGAATTTTTTCTCAATCTTGGCAACATACTGGTATGTCGTACCAAGTGAGGAGATGTAGAGGAACTCCATTTCCTCCTAAATGTATCTGTGCAGATAACTGTGATACTTTAGCACCAAATGTTTCTCTGAATATTTGATACTCAACTTTTTACGCAGGGTATGGAACATATTCATCAACACATGCACATCTTGATCCCTTTTTTGCTGCAACGTGGTCCATTGTATGTACTGGTCCTCATAGCTCCCCACAGGATAGTATTGTTCCTTGATGGTGTCTTAGAAATAATTCCAAGTGGGTACGGCTGAGAATAGAGAGGGTTTCATCTCGTCCTTTTTATCACAGTAGGTTTCCCACGAGTCCTTGACATGGGGGGTAGCTTTAAGGAGTGAAAAAATAATCTTCTCTCGGTCGAAAAAGTCATGTACCGAGAAATATCCTTCTAATAGATTCAACCATCTATCTACGACATCTGCATCTATTTGGACCTCAAATATGGGAATGTCAAAATTTACTTGTACCTTAAAGGGAGTTGCGCCTCCAGAGTGACTTTTGGATGCAGATGCACCACCGGTGGGCAGTCGTTGAAGGATTTAGGAAAAGTTATCCATCATCACGTTCCTTTACTTTTCGATGGCCTCCTAGAGTAATAATTTTATAGGATATCATGATACCTCATCTTTCTTTTCATCCGCCATGTGCAGTCGTCCGGGTTTGCAAGGCTGATCTTGCAAAGGTTCAACCAGATCGAGCCCTAACTCCTTATACCCTAACCTTGTTGGGGACATACAAAGAAGGATTGAGAAAAAGTAGTCCACTCAGATACCAATGATCCAAATTTAGGCAGCAACACAGCTGAATACACATATAACCATAAATACAAAGATGCGGCAGAAATAAAACTTCATTTCATTAATATCAAAGAACTTGAATTTAATACAGACAGAATGGAAATAAACTAGCTAGGGCACAGGTAGCTTATCTCTGAGAAAAAATGGAAAACCCTAAACATCCAAAAACCTAACCCTAGGAGACGAAGCGCCAAAACTATGGGCCCCATTTGGGAAAATTGTTGTTTCAACTTCCTGGAGACGTAACTGTTGGTGTCCAAATGTGAACAATATTCAAACCCTTTTTCCACATTAATTATGAATCCAGTGCATTCGTTATTTCAATACTAACGTGCACATTATATGCAAGAGAAATAACATAATCTATTATTGAATCACAGGCTTAATCAATGAAAGTAGGCAAACTACTGTAACAGCAATTAAAGATGGATTGCAAAATTATAAAAGTATTCACAGCAATTACAGAATCATACCGAAACAACAGTTACAATAATAAACCAAAATATGTAATCAACAAAAAGGAAAATAATGTAGCACCTGATCAGAAGAGTGGGCCCAACTCTCTGATCAAGGCTATTGTAAACTCACAGCTCACAAATGGAACCAAAAAACACTGCACATTCAATTGATTAAAAGCGCTTCTGTTACAATATATGTTTCTTTCTACTTAACCCCAATTCACAGCCCTAAGGCCCTTTTTATACAAATGTTAAGGAAAACCATATTTTCCTTCTAACAAATAAATATCTACAATTATACATTTGTTACAATAGCAAACTAGTTGCCAAATTGGAAACCACGAAAAGCCTGAAATAGAGTTGGGGTAAGTTGGAATCTGTTGCGTTGTTGCAGCATGTTGAGATAGCACTGAGAATTCAGAGTTGCTTCGTGGCTTGAAAATTTAATCCCTTTACTTTTCTAAATCCCAATACTATTCCTTCTTCCCTCATCATATGGCATTTGACTGTACTCAGAGATACATGGGTCTTCTTACATCTTTTGAGTACTTTTTCCAGATTTTCCAACACTTCTTCAAATGAGTTTCCATATGGAGTAAAATCATCCATATAGATTTCAATGTTGTCATCGACTAAGTCAGAAAAAATTCCCAGAATTTCCCTCTAGAAGGTTTCAGGTGCATTACACAAGACAAATGGGAAGACCCTGTATGCAAAGTTCCTCCATGGGCACGTGAAAGTCGTTTTATCTTGGTCTTCCGAGGCTATCTGGATCTGGTTATACCCACTAAACCCATCTAGGAAGGAGAAGCACTTCTTCCCAACCAGGGTGTCCAGAACTTGGTCAATGAATGGCAAAGGGAAATAATCCATCTAAGTTGCCTTGTTTAGCTCCCTATAATCTACACAGATCCACCATTTACCATTCTTTTTGGGAATGATAACCAGTGGAGACACCCATTGGCTATCCGAGATGGGGTAAATGAAACCTACATCCAGTAATTTCTATAATTCTTCCTTGACAATGTTCTTAAGAGCCAGATTCATTCTCTGTTGTGGTTGTCTCACAGGGCGGAAATCTTCCTTAATATAAATATGATGAGTACATAAACTAGTAGGGATCCCCTTAATGTCGGTATAATCCCATGAAAAAGCTTCCTGATGGTCTTGAAGGACTTTTAAAAGCTGCTTTGTTTGGGATTCTGACAGATTCGGGTTGATATTGAGTGTCTTCCCTAGTTTAATTTCAATTGGAATACTATCATGGGATGAAGTTACAGGAGTGTCTCACAGCTCATAGCAGACTCTAAAATTTGACGAGTTGAATTGGAAACAGAATAGGGATCATTAATAAAAGTGTTAATGGTATCATCCTCAGTTTCTATTTTGAATTGAAGGGCCTGCCTAATCGTGAGGATTGGTCTAAGTTCTTCATTTTTAGGTTCAGACTCTTCTATTGGCAGAGGTTTCTGTCTGGCTAATAGTTTTTTATATGGGTTGGGTTCCGCAGGGGGGTAGAGAGTAAGGTTCTTTGTAACCATCCCATTTGATATAATCATATGTCCATATCAACACCCAATATAGGTATCTGTGGTTGCGAGCCAAGGTCTTCCCAAGATCAATGGATGACCACCGACTAAAGATCGTGTCTGTAATACAAGGAGGTCCACAGGATGGTGTCATGAGTCCACCGAAAAAGTCACATATTCCAATTTCCCTACCGGTTTAATTGTAGACCTATTTGCTAATTCCAAGATAGTAGGGGTTGGCTTAATTTTTTCAAGACCTAATGCATTCATTGTTTCGGAGGTAATGATATTGATGGCAGCACCCAAATCTACTAGTACATTTGGGATTCAAACCCCATTGATTTGTATTTTTATAATTGGGTTCCCTGGGTCCCATATTTTATAGGCATGGTATTTCCTAGCATGATGTTGGGCATTCTACCCATCACATGAATGGTTAACAGATCCCTTGGTTTCTTCCCAGGTTTTTTAGATTAGTAATATTTGAGATTTTTTGCATATATAGGTACATCCCTCATATCTTGGAGCAAGGGTATCTTGACAAAAATATTTTTCAATTCCCCCAGGAAGTCAAACTCTGCTTGAGGGTTTTTTTATTCAGGTTCAATCTTTCAGGATATGGTGGAGTAATTGGATGACCCTGGTTAAGAACAGGTTGGGGAGGTGTTTTTTTTATCATGTTTTGGTCTGGTTTATCCCCAACTGTCCTCTGTTCTGGTTCTATAACTTCATTGTCAATTTTTTTTATGATAATAAGTGAAGTCGGAGCATTTACTACCTGCCTAGATCATAATTTTATCTCATTAAGTCCTACAGTAGAAATGCTATATGATGGAATGTTAAGAGTGTCTATTTGTTGGACCCCTTTATATTAGGATTCAGATTGGGCTAGATCTAAAGTTGGGGTCGAAGCGATGGGTTTCCTGGAGGTACATTGGAGGGCATATGAAGTTGTTGTTGAGGCATAGATTGGGGAAATTGCCCAGTAGGAGAGGGTCCACACCAGTTCTGATTCCAGGAAGGATTCGAACTGGTCTGGGGAGGCCATTATTGCCAGGGGGGTATTCATACTAAGACCACATCGGTGAAAAAGGTACAGACTGGGGACCCATATTAAAAGTATTAAAATATTGAGATGGGTCCTGAGGCATACCTGGATTCATAGTTGTCAGTTGAGGTTGCCATGGCTTTTTCAGTCCCATGAAGTACAGTTGATGTACCGCATTTTCTTCACTTACCCCTTGAAAAACTGCCTTCATTCCTGGCAAGGAAGGGCATGATCTGGTCGCATGGGTATGTTCGCAAATTGCACAGGCTTCCACTATGTTTAATGGGCATTCTTTCAACGGATGCTTCTTTCTGCACTGTGGGCAGAATATAGCCATAGTCTTCTCCAACTCTATTTGTTTCTATTTCTATTACAGATTGTCCATCTAGGCGGATAATGTGCTTAGGATATCAGTCCTTAGGTTATCTAGTAGGTTTCTGATTTCTGCCTTTATAACCCCTCCACCAGAAGTCTTTAATGACCAAATTCCTTATCCACTTCTTGCAGCTTCTCGTGAACACTGGATGCACAACTCACATATAGTGTCGAAGTCTTCCTTCAAAACGTCCCCCTTTCCTACTATGTTCAGAAGTTGCAGGGAGTCTTCCCTAAGTGCCTGGAGGAGGATGATCTTCAGAATATATTTATCCATGTCACTATGGCTCAATCTTTGCAGTATATATTTGAATCGTTCCACACAATCTTCCATCTTCTCATCCTCTTTCTGTACAAAATTAAAAAATTTCCTCCTTGATGTCATGGGATTTACAGTAATCTTGGTATTTCTCCAAAAAAACTTCTTTCATCGCATCCCATGAGGAAATAGTCTTTCCTCCTAAACCCATGAACCATGACAGGGTTGTCCCTTTTAAGGTAGCAGGAAATATTTTTAACTTTTGAGCATTGGCGATATAATCATACCCTCGACAAATAATGTCGAATTCGAAGAGGAATGTATCGCAATCTTCAGAAGAAAGCCCATTAAAATTAGGCAGAGTCATTAAAGGAATGCGATTCATTGGTGCATCACCTATAATGTTTCCAATTGGAAAATCAATAGAAGAACTTGTAGGTGCCATGAATATCCTCTAATACTCACCTGGGATTTCAACTGGTTCTGAAAATGGTACTTGGGGTGATTCGACTATAGGAGGTTTCACAGCACTCCCTTGGTCTCGTGGTCATGTGAAATCCTTTACAAGCTCTTCTTCCCAATTGGAATTGCTCAATTCCTCTGACCCTCTTCTTTCTATTTCTTCCCCTTCTTCTAGCAGCAGGGATATCTCCTCCATCGATACCTTATTTATTACTCCTTCTGCCGCCAAAAGAATTTTCACTAGTACCATGGATGGCACTGGCTACTCAACAGACTACCCTTCGAAATTCGTCTAAACCCTTACCCTGACAGTAGCACGAGAAGATGCTTCAGATTCATTCTTTGCAATGATCAGCTAGATATATGTCTTCCTTCCCATATCACTTCCTTTATTTGGGGGTCTTCCTCTGCCCCTCTTATTCAGAGCTTTTTTCATGCAATTAGTGGGAATAATTCATTAAAATAACAGAAGTGCTCAGGACCCGAAGCAGGACGGATAGTTTCCTCCCCGGGACGAGAAAGTAGGTTCAAAAATAAAATCAAATAAACTAAAAGAAAATAAAAGTTCAGGACCTGAAGTAGGGTGATCAAATACCCTCCCCAGGATGAGAAGTTGGCCCTTCAGAAAAATAATCAAAAAGAAAAAAAGCAGAATAATATGCTCTGGACTTAGAGTAGGGTAACAAATTCCCTCCCCAAGACGAGGGATTGGTTCTAATGAAAAAAGAAAAAAGAAAAAAAATAGCACACTATGCTCAAGACTTAGAGTAGGGTAATGAATTTCCTCCCCAAGACGAGAGATCAGTTCTAAAAAAACAATGGAAAAACAAAGAAAACAAAACACTATGCTCAAGACTTAGAGCAGGGTAACAAATACCCTACCCAAAATGAGAGATCGACCCTTAGATCAATTGTAGATCGTGTTCTTGTACCTTGTTAGCCTCCTCGAAAATGGTGCCAAAATGTTGGTGTCTAGATGTGAACAATATTCAAACCCTTTTTTCACATTAATTATCAATCCAGATGCATTGGTTATTGCAAGACTAACGCGCACTGTATATGCAAGAGAAATAACATAATCTGCTATTTCATCACAGGCTTAATCAATGAAAGCAAGCAAACTATTGTAACAACAATTAAAGATGGATTGCAGAATTATAAAAGTATTCACAGCAATTACAAAATCATACCAGAACAGCAGTTACAATAATAAACCAAAATACGAAATCAACAAAATGGAAAATAACGAAGCACCTGATCAAAAGAGTGGGCCCAACTCTCTGATCAAGGCTACGGTAAACTCACAGCTCACAAATGGAATAGCAAAACACTGCACATTCAATTGATTAAAAGCACTTCTGTTACAATATCTGTTTCTTTCTGCTTAACCCTGATTCACATCCCTGAGGCCCTTTTTATACAAATGTTCAGGAAAACCGTATTTCCCTTCTAACAACTAAATATCTACAATTATACATTTGTTACAATAGCAAACTAGTTGCCAAAAAGGAAACCATGAAAAGCCTGAAATGGAGCTGGGGTAAGTTGGAATTTGGTGTGTTGTTGCAGCATGTTGAGATAGCATTGAGAATTTAGAGTTCCTTCGTGGCTTGCAAATGTAATCCCTTTACTTTTTTGAATCTGTGGAAATAATAGAGTTAATGCTTGCAAAGGTAAAACCTCCATGACTATTACTTCATTAATAAAATATTCCATATAAGACAGTGGGAAGGGATTTACCTCGTGTGTTTTAGAACAATTAATGATAGAAAGAGATAGAAATGTGGGTGAAAATGGGAGAGAAAAGTATACAGATTTGGTACCCAACAGTAACTTTGGCATACGATCTTCGTTTGACACATACCATACCTCGTTAGAAAGATATATCCAAGGACTAAAAATTTTGTTGTGAGAAAAATGTATCCATGGACCCATGTGGATACATGTTGCTCCCAGTTTTCCCAAAAAACATCGTTTAGGGCCTCAAAACGGCTCCGGAAGTTCAGGGACCCGAAAAACTGCTAAAAATAGTAAGTTGTGCCGAAACTGAAAAACTGAAAGAGACAATGGTGGGTCTCCAAGTGGAATAGGTGGGCGGCCACCAATATCCACTTGGATCATAATTAGATTGTCCTTGTCTCCACCGTGCCATCACAAGGTGAATGGCGTAAAGTAGAGAAGAAAAAAGGAAGAAACGCATGATCTGTGGGATTATCCCCCTACTCTAGTGGCTTGGATTGCTCCTCTTTTTTGTGCGGTTTGTTTTCCTTCTTTCATCCTCTATTGTTTTGTTTTGATGCATATTTTTTGCTTGCGTTCGGCCTTATTTCGGGCCTGCTTTTGATCAGTGTGACTTGCCGCCCTTTTGGGTGTTGCTTCATATGGAATGTTGCAACATCTACGATGTTTCTTTTTACTATTTATAAAAATTTCAATCTTTTCATTGGAAAAATAAATAAATAAATAAAAACAATAAAGTGAAGTTCATAACAAATAAATGAATAAAACTATTTTATTAAAAATTAAAACAAGTAAGAGTAAATTTATGGGAAAAAGCCTAGATAAGAAATATTTAAGATTATATATATATATATATATATATATATATAATGTGCATGAAGATTTTCCTTTTGTTCTTGGAACAAGTTGTTATATTTAATGGATGAGAAAGAGGATGGATTCACTAGCAGAGATAGTCGATTAAGGGATCGAGGGTGGATAGTTGTAGCAATACATAGTACATCTAAGCCTATGGTTGGGTGGAGTGTTATGTGGAATTATGGATTACGGATAAAACATTCTTCCCTAGACAGGTGCTTATCTAGAACAACAAATTAAAGACTTTGCGATTACTTTTCCTAACTATAAATAGACACACAGAACAGATTAAAGAACTTAGTTGGAGTCCAAGCGCTTCCTATTATCCTTCCATCGCTCTTGCTGTAGCTTCAAATCCAAGCTAGATGTATGAAAATATTTCTTGCAAAGATGAACACTACACAACAAAAGATAGCAATAATATAGATGTATATTCAATTCATTTAGTTAAATCAATGAAACATAAACCATATACATCAAATAAGAATTCATAATATGGAAAACATGAGCTTATACAGATACATATGTGGGAAAGTAAGCAGCAATCTTTATCAATGGATAGAAGGGGAGGTTACAACACAGTGATTGATTTGAAGTGACCATCTCTAGCAGCATCCCAACCTCATCACAATGCAGATCTCTTTGACATCATGTTACACAAATCAACTCCTCAATTTAAATTCCACCAGCATTTCTCTACTCAAATTCTTCCCTAGCAAGCACTAGGATCTGTGCTCAATTTATAGATGAGTTGAAGGTAGTTTTATAATAAATGACTTTCTAATAATAGGCAAGGAATGCTCCCAATCCTATAGTTTTCAAATCGACACATGGATTCAAATTTTAACACATGTGAACTCTTCTAGACGGCACTGGCCAAGTGGAGATTTCAGAACAATGAGAATTTCGCTCCCAATGTGACCAACGCACCTGTGAGTGTCGGAAAGTGCTTTGCAGAGCAGCCTTGAATGGGATTACCTGCATATGCAACGCACTTAGTCCCTTGAGAGGCAGCGTTGGTGAGCTCTCATATGATATATTATAAACTTCAAATCTTGGAAACCTTTGCAATTGGAAGTCATGGTTGATTTGTCGTGTTCTTTGTCTTAGGGCATGTAAGAACTGAAATGATAGGGAATGATAGACCCTTATTCATTGGTCCTAGAGATGATGCCCAGTTAACCAAGTCATTGGGAATGGCCCCAAAATTGACCTATAACATGGAGAGTCACCCCTAAAATGTTTTTTGTGGTCGGATACACCAATTTAGTGCAAAAATCCAAAAATTACAAGTTAGTTCTTTATTTTTTACGTAATTTTCTCACCATTCATTGATCTTGTGGATTATGTTTTAATTAATTAAAATATTCCTTGTGTTGATATTCAATGGCTTTAAATTTATCAAAGTAATTTCATCTTTAAATTATATTTTAAGTTCATTCTATTACATATATATAGATATTATACAATCATTACTAAGGGAACAATCAATTTGGATGTATGAATGTATTGGGGTGTTTGGAGGAGGTTTTCTTTTTTTTAAGGTTTTATGAGATAAATCTTTTTAATGAAAGTTATTATGATCCCAAGCAGAGCATATATTGGGTTAAGTGTGTATGATATGATCCCAAGAGAAGCATATATTGGATTAAAGGTGTATGATATGATCCCAAGGGGAGAATATATGAGGTTGAATATATATGTAATAGTGGTTGCCATAATAAAAGGGAAAAGTGTGTAATGTATAAATAAGTATATATAAAGATCATGTAGTCATTATTGAAGGAATATTTGATATGGATGTATGAATATATTGGGGTATTTGGAAGAGATTATCCTATTCGTTGAGGATTTATTATATAACTCATCTCCCTTGTCTATCTTGGAGCTATGCTCCATGGTCACTTTTGGTGCACATGTTTTCTACTCTAGTTTCTTATGATATTTTAAGGTTTTGTTACATAACACTAAGGAGGATGAACTTTCTATGAACTATATTAAATATCAATAGTAACAAAATAAAACAATCAATCAAGAAGTGATCAAATAACAACACTACACATGGAGGTGGTGTAACAAGTGGTTCTAGGTGTTTTTGAATCACAATGTGATTGTCTGAAATGAAGCTTTTGTCCTAAAAATAGAAAATACTCCAGCTAAAAGATAAATGAAAAGTTCTAAAATAAGCCTATATAATGACTCTTACAAACCTTTTCTTTTAAATGGATTAAGGGACCATTAAATAAACATGATTAAAAGTAGAATTAGGGTCTTCCAAATAGCCACCATCAAAGTGATGAAATCCACCATGGAGAAAATGAAAATACAAATGTGAGACAATTATAATTATAATACAAAGGAGTGATGAAATCACAATAGCCTATTTAAAACTACCTTGGGTTCCCTCCCTCTTATGAGAGTTTCCCAGGTAGGAACCTAGTAGATTGGTCACTAAGCTACATATTCATAGATACATGCAATGGGTTACCTTGCCTTCAAGCTGAAATCAAATGGATGGGGGGTATTCATTATTGAAAGGTATAGGACCCTCAATCAAACCTTTTGTTCCAACCTTGGCATTATCCACTTTGAATAACACACTTGTTGCTAAATAGGTCTTGACCACATTTGGTAGAACTGATTTTAAGTTCCCTAATGAGTCAACCATTATGGTTATGATGTGAGTGGTTGTATAAAATTATTTGGATTCCTATCCTTACAACCCTAACTTAACTACAAAATTGTTCCCTCTCGAAAGTCAGGATTTAATGTGTTAAGTTAAGTGGTTAGTTTCAGGTTGAGCTTGGATTCTTGAACCAAGCATATAATTAGGGAGTGAAGTGTATATAGGTGTGGTGTAACAAACTGTAAAAATAAATTCTTTAGATGAAAATACTTTCAAATAAAGAGATTGAAATTGAAAAATAGCTCAAAATAAGATAAATAATATAGTAAAAGGAGATTTTTGTTTCTTATATTTTATTCTAAAGAACTTTCTAATGAAAATTTAACACTAACCAATTCAAATAAGCAAGTGAAACATATATTTCAGCCTAGCTATATACTGGTTTAAATGACTATGCAATTTCAAAATGAAACTTGATGTTGAATAAGTCCAATATTTAGAAACAAAGGAGGTTCTTTTCTTTAACTTAACTAAATTTTATTTCTAAAATAAAATGCCACTTATAATATCAAGAAATACTTGCAATTAAAGAGATTTGAAATTGAAAAATAGCTCAAAATAAGATAAATAATATAGTAAAAGGAGATTTTTATTTCTTATATTTTATTCTAATGAAAATTTAGCATTAACTAATTCAAATAAGCAAGTGAAACATATATTCCATCCTAGCTATATATTGGTTTAAATGACTATGCAATTTGAAAATGAAAAGCGATGTTGAATGTTGGAGCAGGGTCCCTTAGGATTGAATTTTGATATATTTTGGAAATATTTTTGTAAATTTTTTGTAAGTTTAGTCGTGCGCAGCACAAGTCTAGGGGCTTTAGGGTGGGTCAAAGCCCCTCATGAGTTGTAATGGGTCAAAGGGTAGAACTAGGGGCTACAAACCATAGTTTGCGGACCTTAGATGAGCGCAGGCTAAAAGTATAAATAAGGGTCTAGATTGAGTCGATAGAAGGCATGTTAATGTTAAGAGATCTGACTATGTTTTGAAATATTTTAGCGAACTTTTCTGGGTTAGAAGGCTCCTACTGGCTATGTGCGTGGAGACCTTAGTCCTATTGTGTGCAGACCCCGCTGGCTGTGTGTATGGGTAGAATCAAGGTGTTATAAGGAAGTTATGAACTACAAATCAATAAAGTATTGTTTTGTATGATATTTGAATATCAAATGCATCTATTATTTGATTTATGATTTGTTTCTACATGTTATTTTTTATTACTGTGTATCTTTGTTTTGGATCGGTTGTGCAGCTATCTTTTACCTTAAATGAATGACTGATGTATGGATCTATTTCCATTGAACACTATTGTTAGGTATTAAGGACTGTTGGAAAGGATTGTGGATCTGTAACTATGCGTGCGCAGGATAACCTGTGCAAATTGACCTAAATCGATCTGGTTAGGATTTCGGGTTAGGGCTTCTGTTGTGAAGGTCTGGTCATAGTTGTTGTAGATATGAAGACACCCACATCATTTAACTCTCTCTCAGGGTGTGGAAACTTGATTCCAACACCCTCCCATACTGCTTCAGCTGAGACTTTGACTTGCATAAGTAGGTCACTACCGAAAGGGCCAGTAGTAAGAGGGTTTTGTTGGTTAACCTTAACTTTGAACCTGGGTCAAGACCCCTCAAGCCACCATTGAATAAGTCAAATATTTAGAAAAAAAGGAGGCTATTTTCTTTAAATTAACTAAATTTTATTTCTAAAATAAAATGCCACTTATAATATCAAGAAATACTTACAATTAAAGAGATTTGAAATTGAAAAATGGCTCAAAATAAGATAAATAATATAGTAAAAGGAGATTTTTATTTCTTATATTTTATTCTAATGAACTTTTTAATGAAAATTTAGCATTAACCAATTCAAATAAGAAAGTGAAACATATATTTCATCCTAGCTATATACTGGTTTAAATGACTATGAAATTTCAAAATGAAAAGTGATGTTGAATAAATCAAATTTTTAGAAACAAAGGAGGTTCTTTTCTTTAACTTAACTAAATTTATTTCTAAAACAAAGGGCCACTTATAATATCAAGAAAATGAGACTCTATAAAAAGAAAATACAGATTCCTTAAATAGAAAACAAAAATGAAGAACAAGTACTAACACAAAATGAGGCTTTTCTTCATTTAAAAGTTGTGATATGAAGCAATTATAAAGGCTATTCAAGAGGGAAAAGTTTTTGAAGTCAATATGTTAGACCAAAAAGATGAAATTGAACAAAGATAAACCATAAAACCAAAAGTTAGTAGGAACTCTATGGGGTCTTTTCTCTACGTACAAATTTTCCCTAAAAATGAATTATGATATAGCATGAACCACCTATAAGCCCAAGAGGACCCTACAAGAGCATTGATTAGATTTAGACAAACTATATATATATATATATATATATATATATATATAGGGCACAATGTAAAAAAATACCTTATAGAGTGCACTAGAAATGTAGAAATAATATCAAAATGTTGAACTAACGAGTGTATAAAATCGTATAGAAGGATTCATTGGACTATTGTGGAAACTAGGCCCAAAATTGAATTGGTAGTAATGTAGAAACAAGAACATAAAATGTAATATTCCCAAATGGGAAAAGCAGGAATATAGTGAAAAATATTGGAACAATAATGCAGATCATCATAATAGAGCAAGAGACCAATATGGATAACATTCATATGTAATAACAGCAGCAAAATATACTTAAGGAATAGGCCATAAAATGCATAACAAGAAATACAAGTCTCCAATGTACAAAATCCCTCAATATGAGGTGTTGCAACTATATAGAAAAGCTGGAAAACCCTTATAGCATTATTTTATTAGCTCTGCTATAGAAAATTATTATACATCAGACCTAGGGCTGATATGTGCCTCAAAATATAGATCTATATCAGATCTGAGCACTATACAAGATCCTTTAAAGAAACCCTTAAGGGTTTTCAGCAAAACGCCAAGTACAAGTTGTAGATCTAAGATCTAAGATTGCAGATCTACTGAAAAATATAGATCTAGAAAGTGTGGTTGATATGATATTATCAATATAATAGCCTCCTCCAATAGATCCTCGAAGTGAAAGGTAGATCCCCTTCACTATAAAATCAGCTCTCCAAATGGTGTGCCAAACCACCCAGCAACTCCTCCTACAGAAATAATGCAGATCTGGAAGTAAACTGCATTGTAGGGATGAATAACTAGTTGGCCTGATACCAAGATCTGAAAATAAGCTCAATGGCCTTCAATATTGTCCTCCCAATGGAAAGGAAGCCTCCTCCACTGCAAATAAGTAATGAGATGGCCTCGATCTAGAGATCTAATCACCACTTGCTGCAACATGCAAAAACAACCAAACCCTCAACAGTATTTGCACTGTAAAAGAAATATGAAGCTTGGCCTTAAGCCTGATAGTGGAAATGTAGTACAAGACTCCTCCAAGAGCTCCCCAATGGAAGAGGTGGGATTCCCTATCAAGAACACCCTGTGCTAAACAACACTCTATCTCAACTAAACAATAAGAGAAAGATATATGTCTAAACATACCATATATTTAGAAATATAATAAACCCAAAAACATAATGAATATGGATGTCATCCTCTTCCTTAAACATAATATGATCTTTCAAACCCTAAGCCCCATCCAAAAATATTACTACATTCACACAAAGAATCTCCATCCAAAACTGTGTTGTCCCTCATTGATGACCACTCCTCCATGACAGTGTTGTTGATTTGGTCAATGCTAACCTAGTCAAAGTGATCCAACCCATTTCACACCAAGGGTGCTTTAATTAAGTTGCCAAGATTTGTCTCTTTCACATTTGGCATTATATTTTTCATTATTAAGGATAATTATGGAGCTCCTTTTCCCTCTTATTCTTTAAACAAATCAATAAAACAAAATTGAATATTCCAATTAGCTCATGACTAATTGGGAATATTACATTCCTCCCTTCCCAAATTTTCTTGTCCTCAAGCAACTAAAAAGGTGAGTGCTGCAAACCTCCATCATTGGTGACACCAACATGTGATAAGTTTCCCTCATAAGCTAAGTGTTCACCAATCCATCCCTCCATGAATTGCTCCTCCAAAGTTCTCATGAGATGTAAATAATCCATCCTATAAGGAGACAATAGCTCAAATGAAACAAACATGGTTTGCCCGAACATGGAGAATCTCCATCCCATAGGGCACATACATACCTCCCATCCTCCCTCCAAACATTCCCATAAAAAATATAAGTACATCATCAATGTATGGGATCAAAATTAAATGTATGCAAACAGAAATTTGTGCATATGCAGGTGGGTCATAGTCCCACATGTGGAACCAATTGTTGGTGTCACAGAGGTGGCTTATTATAGACAACTCTAGTGCTTCTCATTTAATTATCAACCCGAGGTAAGTCTTCTTATTTCAAGAGTTTCAGCACAATATATGCAAGTGAGAACGACTAATAGTTACTCTATGTTGCTTATGAGAAAGGATTAGCTAACCTTCTGAATTCAATCAACCTAACGAGGAATGGTTTGGTTAATTCTTTTGTCTAGCCTATGATTGAACAGCAGAACGACGGTTTGAACGACAAGTTTAATGGATTGAATAGAAATCTAATTGAATTAAACAACAGTCTAATTAAATTAAACAAAAATCTAATTGAAGTAATCTAAATAAATTGTACAACAATTACTTATATAATTTTGCAATGGAATTCTCTTTGTAAACTAATTAATTGACATTAATCAATGATTGGACACTTCACTGTGCTGAAGGAATAATGCAATCCACAAAGACAAGTAACATCAAAAGCAACTATTCTATGCTTTGTAAATTAATTGCAACGACATTGGAAGAAACTAAACCCATCTACTAGTGATGGAGCATTATTATAAACCTGGAAAATACAATTGTGATTATTCTAACTCAAAGAACACAATTGCTCACAGCTCTGAAGAAAGACAAATTGTAACTTTATTAAATGGAAAAGTATTGTACAACCACATCAGATACTGGGATATTGATTCTATGACTAACACACAATATGGGAATTGGCAAGGAACTTCCAGGGGTTGGGCCCAGACCACCAGAAGCTCTATCGCAGTAAAAGCTTCAAAAGATAGTTGTTCAAAAACTCTATATCACATCCGGGGATACTACGGAAATATAGCTAGGTAAGTTGGTTATGATGCGTTGATTACAGAATGAATTCCTTTTTCTCCTCGTCCCTAGTCATTTTAAAGGTGATTTCACAAAATGAGAAAGTATTTTCCAAACGACAGCCCGCTGCGCGCAGCTGTCGTTTGAGTTCTTGGGCTCGAATCCATCTGTCTGCCTTTTGTCGTCTGTTGTGAGTTACTGAGATCCCATATGTTTTCATATATCGATTATCTTCCATTTTCTCACTCTAGCTACTCTGCCTTTCTGCATACAGAGATAAAATAAGTCAATTTTCTGTTATAAAAACATTCCTCTTGTCATTAGCCTAGTCACTCTAGTTTGCATAAGTCTTTTCTTTCTTTATTGTTAAGATGAAGGAGAATTCCAAAAATTGTGACATAACTTGAAGTAATTATAGGGTGAAGACATACCTCAATTTGGGCCCACCATACTCCCCTGCTTACCTAATTGCATGTCCTCATGCAAAAAAATGGTTGAGATGCAACTGCGTTAAGGAGTAGGCAAGGCATACCTTTTCCTTGTATGATCTGAACCCCTATTTTTGTTCCGTGATTGTAAAGGCAGCGCTGGTGCGTCCTTCTTGTAATTTGTAATTGTGATTATAGTCCTCAGGAGGATACAAGAGGAGAGGGTTTCTGTATTCACATCCTAACCATGCATGCCCCATGTTGTAGACCAAGCTACTGTATGACAGGAATCTGGAGGCAGCAGCCTTGAAATTCCTGTAGCTAAATGGCTCACTATTCTTTACGTTGTTCATGGAGACCATTTGTCTTTGCTTAGCTGATGCCAAGCCTACTTCATGAATGTCCCCAAAGTATTCTCGTCCATTTTCTATGATGTCCTTATGGATGGGCCCAATTCTAGTCCTTACACCTCGCCTTCGCATGAATTTTTTGTGCCGGAAGAACAGTTGCAGGGGTTTTGTAGGTTCCCCTCTGACCCATAAGTCTAGGCCATGCTCTCTTTTTTGGAAGATGTTGTAGGCATTGGCCCACCTGATCTAGTTCTTAGAAAATGAGAGGAAGGCTTGGAGCTGAACATCCTCTGTAAAGGGACTAGGGTTTTTGTCTGTGTCTTCTTCTAGAAAGAATTTGTGCATGTAAAGTTCACATAGAAGGCGTTGGACCTACTCATATTGATCATTACAACAATGGACAAATTCTTCTATAGTCCTGAAAGTAGTGGACTTTCCTGCCCTGATAGCTTTGAATTTTAGGAGTAAATATCATTCTGTTAAGAACAGGGCATAGTTGGTTGTCGGAGCTCTGCATGATATTGCATCATTATACAGACAACAAATTGTAGTGATTTTTTTCTTAACTTGCTCCACCTGTTCTTGTGCCATTTTCACCTTTTCTTGTTCCCCTCTAAGCTGGTAAAATGTTTCTTCTTCTATGGAGGAGAGCTCTGTGAATTTTTTCAGTAGTTCTTGATATTCTTGTGATGGCACCACCTCCTTCCTACGTTGTGCTAGTTCATGTTGTGTTTGCACCAGTTCATTGCGTATTTTCTGGTTGACAGCTTTTTCAACCATATGGGTATAGGCAGGGGCTTCCTCTGTTTGGCTCCCCTTTTATTCTATAACTTTCTGCTCAGTTTTTGTAGAGGCTTCAATGGTGTTTGCTAGTTATGTCTAAATTTCAGCCTCAGTAATGTCTTCTTGGTCAGTCTGTATCCCAGTTTCAGCAGTATCGGCTAATTTGGTCTGCACCTCAGCTTCTGTAGTAGCTACCAATTCGGTTTGCATTCCAACCTCAATAATGTCAGCCAAGTCAGTCTGCATCTCGTCTTCAACAGTGTTTACTAATTCTATTTGAGTTCCTACAGTGGTGGTTTCCTTCTTTGGTTTCTGGGCCCTTCTTTCCTCCTTCAATTTTTTTCTCAAATATTTCACCAATTTCATTAATCTTCTACAGGCCCTGCTCAATTTCTTAATTTTCTTTTCATTTGAATTTTTCTTGTCTTGATTTCAGCAGGTGGTGGATGAGCGGTATTCCCATTTTTAGGGATGGTGTTGCCAACCTTAGGGTTGCCAGTGATGGTGTTTATTATTATATCTTCAGAGTTTACTTCTATGTGAGGGTCCTAACTGGGTGGAGCAGTACTACCTCCTGGTGTCAAAGAAACTATTTATGTGTGTGTGCTTTGCTCCACAGGGACAGTGTCACCTGACTGATTTTTTGATTCCATTCTCTCCTCTATTCACCCTTCACTATAAACCTCATAATTCTCAAGAGGGGACAGAGCCCCATCATCCTGTGGTTCCTCTTAGTCAGGTAGGACGTCAGTGTGACCATAACTGCTGGGGGTGATGGATTTTTCTAAGAGTTCCTCTTTCTCTTCTACTCCCAATGGGTTTCTAGATTCATACTCTGTCCTTATTTTTCCTATGACTCGAGCCATTTCCTCCCTTGAAGTCTTGCAAGGGTGCATGGGATGGTTCTACTTCCTCCATGAGGTTCGAGGTTCCTTGGGGTGTTTTGGACCATTTTGCCTGCTTGGCTCTAACGTTGAGGTTCGGGTCCTTTTTCTTCTTGGTGTATTTACCCTGGGGGGCTCAATTTTGGTTCCTTCAGGGTTAATTTCTGGTTCCTGTGCCTCAGGTTTAACAAAATTGTCCCAGGCTATTTGCTGCTTATCCAGTTCATGAATGACGACAAGTTTAATTAACCCCTAGTGACTGACTACTTCTTGGGGATTTTTGGCTTTTCTCAATCGAACAGAAGTACCATGCAATATGGAATTCAAGAAGGCAAGTAGATTAATTGAAATATTTTGCTTAAGTAAAGCTAAAATTTTGAGTTGTCGAGGTTTTACCATGTCTCGACATCCATCACATGCAATGAAATTTTGGATGAATGTTGTCAGTTCCTGCCGTGGCTGGTGTAAAGAGGTAGGGTTAATCCCTCTCCCTTTTCATTCCAACGGCTCCTCTGGGTCCTGATACACTGCTAATACCTCCCATAGGAGGAGATTCTTCTCTGGCCATCTTTCTCCTTCTGCTGGTATTCTGGAGACTTTAGCAACGATTTCCTCTGTGACTGGTATAATTCGACCTTTGATCTTGGTTTTACCTTCTTGCAGATTTTGCAGAAACTTGATTGCAATTTCCGTGTCAAATCCATATAATCGGTGTACATATGTCAGCCAGCCGGCTTGCTAGAGGATGGCACTAGCTGCCTCTGAAATTTGAAAGTTTATAGGCTCGTTTCGAAGGGAATTTCCTCCCATAGCTGATATGCTTTCTTCCTCTAATTGTATTTCTTCTTGGCTCTGTTGTTTCGACTGAATGTTGTATGCAAGTGAAAGATAAATTGTGGTTCTACGCAGGTAATCTTCATGCCTTAATTTTAGTGTTCCTCTAGTCTTATCAATGCGTTTAATGAGATTTGTGCAGATATTTCGCATGCTTTCCAATTAAGACCAATTACACCCCCTCCATCAAAGAAAGGGCGCCCACGCCCTCAAGTACAGGAGAGATTTGGCCAATGATGAATGCAGGCAGGGGAATGTCAGTATTTGGTAACAATGACCTATACATGAAGGAGTAGGTCGAGCTTCAGGTAGTTGAGTAATTACTAGCATATGCAGTGTAAAGGTCAGTTTTGGAAAACTTTCATAATTTCGTTTTGTTCGAAAGTGACTGGAAAGGGAGAGGGAATAATATAATCATTATTACGATATTATGTCCTTCTTTAATGAAAAGTTATGACGGAAGCAAGACTAAGTCAATTAATGATTGGTGTTGTCATCCCAGGGTTCAAATATGTAAGCATATCTCTTGTTAGTTATTCTTTTGGTAAATTATAATTATCACTAATTCGAGTAATAGCTTGTGGAAGAAGGATGGAGGATAAGGTGTATATAAAAGCAATTTTCTATTGATGGAGCATACTTTCATACCATAAGCAGAGCCATTGCTGCTAGCAGGCATTCATAGTTATTATGCCAATTTTATGGAGAGATCGCCATGCTGGCATGGTAGCCAGATAACCATAGTGTCACTCACCAGAGTTGTAGCAAAGTGATCAAGCCAGCTCATGATGAGACCTCATGTCCTTCAAGCAGTTAAGAGGGTCATTACCTTGGTGTGGTGGCCATTGTGGGCATGTCACTTACTAAGCTCTTATGAAAGTGGTATGTTGGATCGTGATGAGACCCCCTATTCTCTCTTTTAAAAATTTGCATGTAGGCATAGCACTTCTTTTTGAATCATAACATCTTGATTTATAAGGAGGTCACTATGCTGGTGTGATATTCAGATGGTCACAGTGCCATTTACTAGGATTGTAATAGAGTGATCAGGTCGGCTCGTGATGAGACCTCCTGTCCTTAAAGTAGTTAAGAAGGTCATTACCCTGGTGTGGTAGCCATTGTGGGCATGTCACTTGTTAAATCCCTATGATCATGGTAGGCTGGCTCGTAATGAGACCCCCTATCCTCTTAAAAAATTTCATGAACACGTAATAGTTTCTTTTTATACATGAAGGGAGGCTCATTAACTCCTTAAGAGTTAGGGATGGTGAAAGAAGCGAAAGAATTCCAATACCATTAATACCCCTTATTCCTATTCCTTCATGTTGGAGGGAAATATTACTCAAATAATGTAGAAAGATATATCATCATAAGGATATATATTGTATGATAAAATATTTGAACTGGGGATGACTTAGCCTTTCATTTCATGTATGCACAATTTCAACTTCCTTTTTAAGGATTATAGTATGAAGGAGTCATCATATTGGTAATTTTACCATTTCCCTCTCTTCTTCAACTGCCATTCTCTACTCAGAGATGATTTTCAAGCTCGGATGCAGTTTAGGGAAGGGGTGCTAGATAAATGGAATAATGGAATGAAGAAAAGAAAAAAAACAAGGTTATTCAATTTGAACAAAAAATAAAAATGCAAAAAATGGTTGTTCAATTCAATTGAACAGCAACCGTTCAAAGATTGAACAGCAGTTGTTCAAGAATTGAACAGCAAAAAATAAAGAAAAATAAAAACGCAAAAAAATGGTTGTTCAATTCGATTGATGATCTGAAAATGGAAGTATTTGAAAATGTTGTTCAAAGTATCAGTTTCCATTTAATTAATTGTGCAAAGTGTTTATCATGTCTTGCAAATTAAACAAAGTGTTTTTGGTAATTGTTTTTTATTCTATGTGTGAGGGAATGTTAATTAAAATTATTGTTTAACATCTTAAATTAGAAATACACAACAGCATAACTTCACCATAAAAACATAGCAACATGATGAGGCAGTTCACCCCTCCTGGGCTACATCTGTCGGGTCTAAGGCTCCCAATGGGCATGTCCTTGCTCTATTAAGTTGCTCAAATTGGTTATAAAGTGAGAAAAATTCCTAAATAGGAAAAACCAGATGTGAAATTGAATTCATAAGACAAAAAGAAGCTAAAAATGACTTTTGTTTCACCTCAAATAGTGAAGTACAACCCAATATAGCTCCATTTCCCTCATGGCCCTGATGGCTCTCCAAGCTTCCCTGAAGAAAAAGTGGTTGAATAACACCTTTTCTAGCTCTACAGCCTGCCCAAAACTCTCTAGAATGCTCAGAATACCCAAAATTGACCAACATTTCGTCCAAATTGGTCCAATATTGGAGAAGTTATGATGAAAACAAGATTCTGCCCAATGTCAAGTGAAAACCCCACTAAATGTGGGAGAACTAGAGTTAAGGGTGTTTAATTTGGCCAACTGGCTGAAAATGGAGGACTGACACTAATTTGGGCGGGACCATTTGTGGTTGCATTTAATGCTAGAGGTTAGTGGTCACATGACCCCTCTGCGTATAAACTGTCGTCTTAACCGAGCTAACAAACTGTGACTTATCCATAACATTTAAATGCGTTTAAAACCACTGGCCACATGTCACATTCAAATCACAATGTAAAATTTTTTAAACCGCCGGAGAATAAGTGCTTTGGCCATTGCTGCAGGGTCATATGAAATGTGGTCACGTCGGATGGGGGCTAGCCCTTTTAACCTCCGACCAAATTAAATTCAAACCTTAAATAAAATGTGTGCCCATTGTTTGTTAAGAAACATCTTGCAGCTGATTTGGTAAGGCGTGTGCACTCTAATTGGGAGGTCACGGGTTCGACCCCCTAGCCCTCCAAACAAATTTTTCCATAGTCTTTGGATTTCGGCCTAGGGCCACGTGGCAGCCTCTAGGCTTGCCACGTGGCAGCCCCTCATTAGTCTAGACAACCAAAAGTCAAACCATCCATCAATCCAACACTGCCACTTGTCTGAATATCATTCATCCCTATGGAATATTCCAACGAATATTCTTTTTTTAATAATTCCAAAGTCAAAGTCAACCTTGGTCAAACTGGATTTTTAAAGGATACTGAAAACGTCAAACCTACATAACTTTCACATACGACGTCGGATTTGAGTGTCGTTCATGGTGCTAGAATCGTAGCAACGAGGCCTATCCATTCATTCAGGTTTCAACCAATTCTGAGAAGTTCCATTTTTTAGCATTTTTTAAACTTGGACATGATCACCTGATCACACCTCCCAAATGGGAATCTTTTGGACCCCAAAAGCTCTCTGATTTATAGAAATTGAAGATGAGGAGACTAATCTTCCCTCTTCCAACCTTGAACCACTCAAATCTTCTTGATTTCATCAAATTGAGCTTCTCATAAAAAGACAAATTCTTCCTTGAATCCGCTGACCGACTGTTGCTAACATTGACTAATTCATGATGCAATTTTTTGAAATTTGTTGAAAAGCAACTATAATTTGAAAAAATAATATTGTGTCTACAATGTTCTAACTTCAAAGGAAACTGAAATTGAGATTCACCTTGCCAATTGTCCTCATGAAGAATTTTTGACAAATGAGCCATGTACTTGCATTGAATCCCGACCAAGTTTTCTTTCCATACCAACCTGCCATTCTGAAACCATCATTGACCCATGCTGAAATTTGTGTCCTCTTTGTTTGCATGATTTTCCCTTTCTTGGATTCTTGCACCACCTTGCACCGACACTTGGTTCTTTGCACCGATTGACACCAAAGGCACTTTCTGCAACATCTTGTCATCTTCAAAAGACGACTTGATTTCAGGCTGAAACATGTCATCATTTATATCAGTAATAACATGAAAAGGAGAATGTACAAAATATTTTTGCTTAACCATCAAAAAAGTCAAATTTTGGTTTGCATTGATAAGCCTTTTCAGTTACTCTGCATGGACTAAAGAAGATTCTATCTTCTTTCGATGTGCTCTCACAATAAACTCCTTACCATCCTTGAATAGATGATACTTGTTCCATGGCAATGGAATATCTCTTTGTTGTCATATAAATACGGACTACCCAACACAACACCTATAATGTCAAGCGGTACTACATCTAGTTCAACCCAATCAACATAATGAGCTGTTATGGCGAAGCGCCACATGCACTTTCGTGAGACTTGTAAATTAGCATCCTTGCAAATCCATCCAAGTGGATATGGCTTTGGATGAGGTATGGTCTCCAGTTTAAACTTCTTGACTAAGTCTTCTGAGATGAGATTTTCTTGAGACCCACTATCAAATAGTGTGTCTATCTTTGTGTGTTTTGAGATTATCCTTATATGAAATAGCTCTATTCTCCTCTTTTCATTTTGAGCTTCTATGTGACAGTTTAAAGTGCTATAATTGGGATTTGTTTCCTTAATGATCTATTTTCCCTTTATTTTCCTTAGTACCATGGCTATGCTTTTAGTTTCATCACCTGATTTAGACCCTAAGTCTTGTTCAACAGTTGCAACAGTTTTTCCCATTTCTTTGGCCTTATCTTTGTTTTTAAATTTATCTGGTTTCAGCTCCAGATGAAGTTTCCAGAAATGGTCTTCATCGTGGCTTGTTTTGAAACAATTTTTACAAAATAACTTTCCTTTTTCTTTCCTAGATTTTGCATTTATTTTCCTCCCTTTGCCTTTAAATTCACTATCCATATTCCCATCAAAATATTGTTTACCTCTAGCCTCTAAATGCGTAGCTTGTACACAAATTTCGTCTAGACTAGTAGGATTGAACATTAGGATAGTATGTATAAGATAGTTGTGTAAATGACCTATATATTTCAGTAAGGTATCTTGACTATGCAAATCAATTCCAAGTAGTAAAGCCCTTCTTCTAAACTCTTGAGTGTATTCTTAAACACTTTGTCCTTTAAGTTGTCTAAAACTTTGCCAATTCATGATAGCTTTTTTAAAATGAACTAATGGATAAAATTGCTGCTTAATTGTGGAAATAAATTCAGCCCATGATAAATTGATCTTACCATGTTTTTTAATTTCATCCTTGGTCTTGGCTTCCCACTATACCAATGCATCTCCTTCCATCCTTAAAGAAGCTAACTGAATCTTGGTGTCATCTTCATGAAGTTTTTGTATCCTCAAGTAAACTTCCAACTATCTTATCCAATTGTCAAGTTTCTCTACATTTACTTCACCATTAAACATAGGCAACTCAAATTTAACATCAAGCTTTAAAAATGGACTTTTACCAGTGGTTTTAGACTTGTGAGATTGATTCACCAAAGTAGAGGATGACGATGTAGAGGAAGAGGATGAAGATGGGGATGGTGGATCACCGTTTCCTCTATGTCCTTTCTTTGACTTGTCATCACTTTTATTTCCTCCTGAAGAGCCGTCTCCTTCTTGCTGATGTTTAGACCCTTCTCCAACAAGCCTATCGTTCCTTTCTTGGTAAAGTATCCTCACCATCTCTGTCATGTCTAGGAAAGCTTTTCGGAATACTCGTTCTTCTTCTTTGGGATCAATGTCTTCAAGAGCTTCTCCTTCTCTTGAAGACATGCTTGAGGCTTCTTCAATAACTCTTGGGGGCATAATAGATGGTGGAGGCAATGGATTGCTGGCCCTCCTTGGTTGAGGATTATCTTGTGCTCTAACCAATTGTCCTTCCCCTCTTTTGAGTTTAAGCCTAGTAAGCATCAAAACTTGCAAACAATCAATTATATATTTGCACAAAAGAATGCAGAGTAAAACTCTAGCACTTAATACTCAAATCCTGAGCTCCGATACCAACTGATCTAAAAATGGAAGTATTTTAAAATGTTGTTCAAAGTATCCATTTCCATTTAACTAAGTGTTCAAAGTGTTTATCATGTCTTGAAAATTAAACAAAGTGTTTTTGGTAATTATTTTTGAGTTTATGTGTGAGGGAATGTTAATTAAAATTACTTTTTAACATATAAAATCAGAAATACACAGCGGCATAACTTCACCATAACAACACAGTAAAATGATGTGGCAGTTCACCCCTCCTAGGCTACATCTGTCGGGTCTAAGGCTCCCAATGGGCATGTCTTGCTCTATTGAGTTGCTCAAATTGGTTATACAGTGAGAAAAATGCCTAAACAGGAAAAAATAGCTGTGCAATTGAATTCAGAAGACAAAAATCAGCCAAAAATGACTTTTGTTTCACCTCAAATAGTGAAGTACAACCCAATACAGCTCCATTTCCCTCATGGCCTTGATGGCTCTCCAAGATTACCTGAAGCAAAAAGTGGCTGAAGAACACCTTTTTTGGCTCTGCAACCTGTCCCAAACTCTCTAGAATGCTCAAAATACCCAAAATTGACCAAAATTTCATCCAAATTGGTCCAATATTGAAGAAGTTATGATGAAAACAAGATTCTGCCCAATGTCAAGTGAAAACCCCACTAAATGTGGGAGAGCTGGAGTTAAGGGCGCTTAATTTGGCCAATTGGACGAAAATGGCAGACTGGCACTAATTTGGCCTGGACTGTTTGTGGTTGCATTTAATGCTGGAGGTTAGCGGTCACATGACCCCTCCGCGTATAAATCGTCGTCTTAACCAGGCTAACAAACCGTGACTTATCCATAACATTTAAATGCATTTAAAACCACTGGCCACATGTCACATTCAAACCACAATGTAACAGTTTTTGAACCGCCAGAGAATAAGCGCTTTGGCCATTGCTATAGGTTCATATGAATTGTGGTCACTTCGGATGGGCGTTAGCCCTTTTAACCTCCAGCCAAATTAAATTCAAACCTTAAATAAAATGTGTGCCCATTGTTTGTTAAGAAACATCTTGCAACTCATTTGGAAAGGTGTTTGCACTCTAACCGGGAGGTCACAGGTTCACCCCCGCCCCCCCCCCGACCCTCCAAAAAAAAATTTCCATAGTCTTTGGATTCAGGCCTAGAGCCACGTGGCGGCCTTCGAGCCTGCCACGTGGCACCCCCTCATTGGTCCAGACAACCAAAAGTCAAACCATCCATCAATCCAGTGCTGCCACTTGTCTGAATCTCATTCGTCCCTGTGGAATATTCCAAGGAATATTCTGGGGATTATTCCTAGAATATTCCATGGAATATTCTTTTTTAATAATTCCAAAGTCAAAGTCAACCTTGGTCAAACTAGATTTTTTAAGGATACTGAAAACTTCAAACCTGCATAACTTTCACATACGACGTCAGATTTGAGTGTCATTCACGGAGCTAGAATCACAACGTGAGACCTATCCAGTCATTCAGGTTTCAACCAATTCTGAGCAGTTCCATTTTTCAACATTTTTTAAACTTGGAAATGATCACCTAATCAACTGAACAACAGTCGTTCACAGATTTCACAGCAAAAATAAAAACGCCAAAAAACAGCTGTTCAATTCAACTGAACAGCAGGCGTTCAAAGATTGAATGGAAGTTGTTCCAGAATTGAACAGAAAAAATAAAGAACACAAAAAATCATTGTTCACCCGACCGACGTTGTACTGCTCAAATATTGAACGACAAATCGTCTAATTGAACAAAAAATAAAGAACGCAAAAAAAAAAAAAAAGCTATTCAATATGATCGAGTAGTATCCATTAAAATATTGAACAGCAGTTGTTCAGGGATGAAACAGCAAAAACAAAAATGCAAAAAAAACTGTTGTTCAATTCAACTGAACAGCGGTCGTTCAAAGATTGAACAGTAAAAATAAAGAAAAAAAAATGAAAAAAAAAAAAATTTCAATTTGACTGAATAGCAACCATTCAAAGATTGAACAGCAGCTGTTCACGGATTGCACAACAAAAATAAAAACGCCAAAGAACGGTTGTTCAATTCAACTGAACAGCAGCCGTTCAAAGATTGAACGGCAGTTGTTCCAGAATTGAACAGCAAAAATAAAGAATGCAAAAAAGCAACTGTTCAATTCGACTGAACAGCAGTCATTCAAAGATTGAACGACAACTATTCTAGAATTGAATAGCAAAAATAAAGAACGCAAAAAGACAGCTATTCAATTCGACTGAACAACAACCGTTCAATGACTTAACAACAGTCGTTCAGGTATTGAACAACAAAAATAAAACGCAACTCACAAGGAAAATAAATTGCAAGTATGAAGAATGTACAACAAAATAAGACATTTATATACATTATTTACAAATGATGGTAGAAAACCTCTCATGTACTTGAGTTTGCGGGGTTGTCACCCCCTTGTGCCACAACTTGGATGGTGGGATCATTTCGTACCTACTAGAAAAAAGATTCTCTCGTGACAGGCTTGCAATAGAGGCGCACTCTATGTTCGTTAACTCGGAATGTTGAACCAGGCCCATCTATGGTGGTCAAGGTGAGTGTGCCATTGTTGTGTACTTCCTTAATCTCATATGGACCAAGCCATCTTGTTTGTAATTTTCCTGGAAAATCTTGGAATCTGGATTCATAAAGGAGGGCCCAATCTCCTTTTTGAAATGCTTTCTTCTTGATAAGATTATCATGCCATTTAGCCCGTTGTTGTTGGATAATCTCGTTACCCACCTATAAAATTTGTCATATCAAATGGTGGCTAAATCATTTTTGAAGTCTTCAAGAAACAAGTTGTATTGCAAAAATTGTTAATTCTTGAAGTCTTGTGAAGACATCATGCCCTTTGTTTAATCTTCACTGTTGTTTCCCTTTTAAACTCAAAAATTCTATTGTTTTCATGAAGAAAAGACTGCTGCCAAAATCCCCATTTTTCCCTCATTTTACTCCTTTTTCCCTTCATCATTAACCTTCATTTTGTTCTCTTTTTCCCCATACACTCCCTCTATTTTTCATGTATTCCCTTCCTTCCTTCCTTCATAAAATCCCTTTTATAAGGTTTAAAACTCATTTTTAAACCTTACCGAAACACCCAAATCCATCAAAAATCCTTGAAAAATTCATAAAAATAGTCTTTTTTACTATGGGCCTAAGCCCCTTTGGGCTAAACCCTAAACCACTTCCCCACCATAAACCCATGCCCTGGAACCAAGCGTTAATGGTCTTGAGTGCTTATCGCATCGGAACAATCAGAGAGTGTAAGTTTTTTGGCTTTTATGAAACCTCCGATGCGATTGGCCCTTTTTATATAAGCCCCGATCCTTTGCTTTATTCGCATAACCTTGAGTTTTTTATCGGGCGCTTAAAACATTGTATAAACCCTTCCCGATTCATTTTTACCTTTGTATTTCATAAAAACCCACTTTTCCTATGTTTATATTAAAACTCGTCGGTTCATGATCTAAACCATTCTTAACCGTTGATCTGAGACCAATCAACGATCGGTGCAATATCGTATCACATCAGAGTTTTTTCATTGGGCGCATTTGAAAAGCCTTCCCACTTTTTGTTCCGATGCGATTAGCCCCTTGTGTTAAACCCTTCAAAGTTTTCCCCTCCATATAACCCATGCCCAGAACCAAGCGCTAAGTCCAAGAGCGCTAATTGCATCGGAGTTTCCATTTGATGCGTTTATTGCCCCCTCCGATGGGAGGTCTTCTGATGAATTATCAGTCGTTGGATCTACCCGCCAGATCCAGATCTGACGGCCCTTATTTCTCCTTCCCACAGCCCCTTTCCCCCACTGAGAACCCCTCCAATTCATCCTCCATTGTCGATCTGATCTTAGATCGATGACCCACAATCAATCGCATCGGCGCCCATTCTGTTTTGTCCCCGCTGATCGCAGACCTCTGATTGCATCTGGGCCATCCATGTGTCGAGATCCGACGGTCCAGATTGTACCCCACAACCTTTGTTAAAATCATACACCCCGCTTTATAATGTTCTACGACGAAATCTCATCCATTGATCTCTGCAGATCAACGACCCATATTGACCCATTCTCCGCTTCATATTTTTTTCATTCAGCCCCCAGATTCAACCTCAGCCGTCGATTCCCTGATCGGACAGTCCATAATAAAACCACCCTACCCGCTTATGCTCGTGCATCTTATCAATATTGCGCTCTTTCCACGACCGTCAGATCTCAGGCCCCTGATTCGATGGTTGACGTGCATTTTCGCATGAATTCATGCCCGAAATTTAATTCTCAGAAATCACGTGATATGGGCGGTTTTCAAATGCCACGTTTCGGGCTAAGATCCATATCGCGTTCAAAAAGGTGATACCACCTTTCTCTCATTTTTTTGCTCGATACTGCCGGTTTCTCCACCCGAAAACCGCTTTCCCTTGTTTCCATTGTATTTCATCGCGTGCAACCTCCATCGTTGATCTCTGTAGATCAACGGTCCCAATTTGATTACGCGTTGTTCTATTTCCCTCCACCATTCACCAAGGGATTTCACGATCAACCACAACCGTTGATCTCTGAGGCATATCTGATCTAACAGTTCAGGACCATCCGCGAAACCCCAATTTTCCTCCGTGCCTTTTTCATTGTTGATTAAGTTTTTAACCCCATGTCTTTGCATTTTCCGCCATTTGCATAATATATGTGACCCATTTGCATTATATTATTACGTCTTCTCCCGACCGTTGATCTCTGCAAGATCAATGGCCCTAACTTAATCTCTGCACCGTTCACTCCACCGATTTCCTTTTTTGACCCTCCGCAAACAATCTCCACCATTGGATGCCTTCATCCAACGGTCACTATCCAAACCCAAGCCTCTGAAGCAGTTTTACCAAATACGTAGGATTTCTTAATTGTTTCTTGGTTTTATGCAGGTTTTAAAGGATTTCCAATTATTTTAAAGGAAAAATAAAAGCCGGGGATGACGATCCTCCAGGCTTTCATTCATAAAAGAGTATCCATCTACAGGGTTTCATACCACGTTTCATCAATGCATCATGAGCACTGATGCCAGAAGAACCCTCTGCGCACTTTCATATCAACAAGACACAGTGAAAATTAAAATAAACAGAGAGTATCCGTGTTGAAAGATCAAATCAAACCAGAGATGAAGAATTGAAGGTTGAATCACAAATTGGGTGGATTATGGCTAAGACTGACAATCAAAAGCCTAATCCACTAAATTAAACACAGTTCAAGAACATAAGATAGGATTTAGGCCTGATTAAGCCTAACACTTAGAATCAGATCAAATTAATCGTGTTTAAGGAGAAATCAAAAATATCTATCAGACTGAGAACTCCTCCACTGCCACATCAGAGGCCAATTAATTCCTCTCAGCTACTAAAATCCACCTGTAACCTCACAACATTCAAACAGAGGGCCGAGTAATGACCAATAACAGAAGATATTTTCCTCAATACAGGTGAGCAGTTATTCCAAGCCAAACAGAGTTATTGCAAAGATGACACAAAGCCTTAAAGTCAACAAAAGCTTCCTAGCAAGCTTAAAATTTAATATAAACCAATTAATATAGAGGAGATATCTGTAAACTTCTCCCTTGAGCCCCTCAAAGGCCGAGAAGCATTAAAACGTATTAATTGAGCCTGTAGATCTTTTCTATCATTCGACCTCCTCATTTCTCTATAAAATCTTCTTGAGGAGCTCATTGTCAAGGGTTGGATTTGGGTTGGTTGCAGAACTTTGAAATATAATTGTGCTCGAACTTCTACATGTAAATAGTTTTCAAAGGCTCTTGAAGCTCCGTTTGTGATCAAATAAGTTAGGCTGAGAAGTGAAGATGATTGTTGAACTGAAACATTGGACTTGAGAAATGTAACTGGATTGACATCAATATACAAGCTGATTCTTGGGCTCCTGGTCTATATCACTGGTGAAGTGCCTCTTTCTGTGTCATTGTTTTCCTTTCATGTATGCCATTTTGTCCATTATTATCTGATAAAGAACAGCAAGCATAGAGTTAGGACTTACTGTTTACAGTACCCTTCTCTGACTGATAAGATTTATCTCAATGTTTTCCTCCAAATTGTTTATTTAAGATTGATTCAATACTGTTCAAGCAGTTAGGAATGCTGGCGTTCCCTCGTCCTACTGTTTACTTTAAATGTTGTTCTTGAATGTTATTTTCATTATTTTCTTAGTAAAGTTGGACTAGAAAAGTGATGGTGTGCCCTGTTTTCTAGCTTCTTTCTACAAAGGTAGTTCTGAAAGTTTCCCTAAGTCTATGTCGAAAGTAGGCTAGATTTAAAAGTATCTTATCTGATCTTAAGTTGCACTTTGTTTACTCTTATATATTTTCATCCTTTCTGAAAGTAATTATGTGGATTACTGGAATTTTTATCTATTGAGCCAACTTTAATACAAACTTGTCCAAAGAGGTCTATGGTTAGCCCTGCCCTTCGGCCATTTTTAAACAGTTACTTAAAACGCTTTTCTTGTTTGGACAGACTGTTAAATCCTATTGGAAATTAGTGTTTGTTTCCACCCCTTCAACACTTTTATTGTTTCCATTCCATCATTTAATCTCAAAGATCTTGTGATATAGATGACTTGCCCCTTGGACCACTCTTGAAATTGTTGCACAATTAAAGCCCTTTTATGACTCCATAGCCTAATGGACTAAAAACCAGCGTTATATCTATCTTATCAGCCAAAGCTTGTTCTAATTGCTTTCAACTTCGCACCTTTGAAACTCTTTCCATTTTAGGACTTTCCACTGAACTAAACATCATGCTAAACCCTCCAAAACAAACAAAAACCCTTAAACCCTTGTTCTTAATAACTAGCCTAATATTATACCTGAAATTTTTAAAGATAAATCAATCTTTACACTTGTAGAGAGATCCCTCACCGGATTGAGGAGGGCTAGATCCTGCAGAATCCCAAAGTGGTTCAAGTGTTCTCTCTTGTGGTTTGCTTATTTTCCAATCTTACAAGTGCGAGTTAACATGATGGGTGTGCATTGTAGGGTTAGTAGTCATATTCCGTCTAATTCATTTATTTGTTGGGTCTTCTGGCTTGAGCCTATTGGGGTCAATCCTACTCTGGGTGTTCTGAGTTTGATTTCAAATTCAATAGGGAGAATGGGTTCTCTCCAAGCCTGCGCTGATATGGTGAGTATCCAGTGGTGTTTTTCCAGGTTGTATGATAAGCCCATAAGGCTTCTAGCAATCTAGTGGCCCAATCCCGGCGATGCGCTAATACAGTTTTGGTAAGGATTTCTTCCAGAACTTTGTTGGTGCTTTAAACTTGCCTATTTTCCTGTGGGTGGTAAGGATACGTAACTCTGTGGGTGATATGGTGATTTCTTAGAGTGGCTATAATTTTATTACCTATGAATTGTGCCCCCCCCCCCGGTCGGTTATCACTTCCCGTGGTAAACCATATCGTACGAATAGTTCAAAGAGAAACTTAATCATTGATTCCTCCATGGCTCTTGACAGGGCCACTGCTTCTACCCATTTGGTTACATAATCTGTGGCAACTAATATGTGGACTTTCTGGTTTGATGGTGGGTGGAATGGTCCAACAAAGTCCAGTGCTCATCGTTCAAATGGTTCTACCACCAATTGTGGTTGTAGGGGCATTTCATCAGCTTGGCCTAGGTGGCCCATTCTTTGGAAGCTATCATAGGCCTATACATATTTCTTTGCGTCCTTGAAAATCATAGGCTAATAATACCCTAATTGCAACACTTTATGCCCCGTTCTGCATTCTATGAAATGGCTGCCACAAGGTTCATCAAGACAGGTACGTAAGATGTCATAGACTTCGTCTTCTCTGATGCATCTGCGTATGTGCATATCTGCCCCTGTGTGGAAGAGGTATCCACCGATCCAGGAGAACCTTGCATTGTGTTGTACAATCAGTTTATGTTCTTTTGATGTTAATTGTCTGGGCAGCTTCTCTACTGCCAAATAGTTTGCGACGTCTTCATACCATAGTTTTTTTACTGCTACAACAAACAAATTTTCGTCAGGGAACTAATCATTGACTGCTAGCATGTCATCTATCTTGGGGACCCTGGACAGGAAGTCTGCGACCACGTTTTCCTTTCCTAGACGATCTTTGTTTGTTATATCGAATTCCTACAACAACAGCAACCAACGAGTTATTCTCCCATTCGTGATTGATTTATTGGCTAAATACCTAATAGCAGAGTGATCAGTATACAGGAGTACTTAATAACCAGTTATATAGTGCCTAAATTTATTAATAGCATAAATGACAGCTAGGAATTCTTTCTCGATCACAGTGTAATTCGGTTCGGCAGGAGTGAGGTTTTTGCTGATATAATAAATGGCATAAGGTTTTATGTCTTCTTCTTGGCCAAGGACTGCTCCTATTGTTGTGTTGGACGCATTTGAAGAGATGTGAAAAGGCAGTTTCCAATTAGGTCCCCATAGGATTGGTGCTGTTAAGACCAGTTTCTTCAAATCTTCAAAAGAGGTGTCACATTTATCAGTCCAATGAAATTCAACATTTCTAGTTAATGCAAACAATGGTGCGGCTATTTGTGAGAATTTCTTTATAAATCTACTGTAATACCCTACATATCCCAAAAAACTGCATACCTTTGTCTGTGTTTGAGGTGTAACTAATAGAAGGATTACTTCTATCTTAGCCGGATCTACCTATATCCCAACTGCAGAAATGTAATGACCTAGGATCACTCCTTCTGTCATCATCATGTGACATTTTTCATCGCTTATACATAGCCTAGTAGCAATACATCGTTCCAAAACCTTTTCTAGAGTTTCTAAATATTGATCGAAGTCCTCCCCATACGGTGTGAAGTGATCCATATATATTTCAAGCCCTTCGTTTATTAAGTCAGAAAAAGGATAATTATGGCTTTCTGAAATGTCTTCAAGGCATTACATAATCCAAATGGTAAAACTCTATAGGAAAAAGTACCCCATGGGCAGGTAAAGGTTTTCTTATCCTGATCTTCGGGAGCTATTTGGATTTGATTGTAACCGCTAAACCTGTCAAGGAAGGAAAAGAATTGTTTCCCTACCAATGTGTCAAGGACTTGGTCAATGAAGGAAAGAGGGAAATGGTCTTTCTGAGTTGCTTTATTCAATTCTCTATAATCCATGCAGATTCTCCATTTCCCATTCTTTTTAGGGATGACTACCAGAGGGGAGACCCATTTTCTATCTGAAATAGGATAAATGAAATTTACGTCTAACAGATTTTGCAGCTCCTCTTTTACAATATCCTTTAAGCGCGGGTTTAGCCTTCACTAATGTTGTCTAACGGGACATGCTTCCTTATCGGTATAGATGTGGTGGGTGCATAACTGCGGGTCTAAACCCTTCATGTCTTGGTAATCCCAATAAAATGCCCCTTGATGCTTCCGAAGGATGTCTATGAGCTTTTGTTTTTGGTCATCATCCAAATTGCCATTAATATTTAGAACTTTTCTTGGCTCGATCTCAATAGGTATGTTGTTACGTACATTAGTTGTGGAAATATGTTGAACCTCAATATGTGTCACAAGATCCTCTTGATCTTCGTTCTCAATGATTGTTTTCAACATTTGGCATTTTAAATTTCCATATGTGGGTGACTGATTCATAAAATTATTAATTACATCATCTTCAGTCTGGTCCTTAAATTCAAGAGCTTCTACTAGTGTCATAGGTGGACAGATGTTTTGCTCCCAATATGTACATGGATGTTTGTGAATTTTTACCGTGGGTAAGTTTGGTTTGGCAGGCGGATAAATAATGATATTTTTTATGGAATTCCCTCTAGTGATAGTCATGCTACCTACCCGGCAACCTATGTAAGCATATGTTGTGGCCAGCCAAGGTTGCCCAAGAATCAATGGGTGCTCTTCCATTTTATTCTTTAGGTTAATAACTAACAAATCATCTGGGTATTCCCATGAGTCCACAGAGATCAGGATTTCCTGCACTATTCCTTTTGGTCTAATAACAGATCTGCCAGTCAACTCCAGTAGAGTGTTCATAGGTATTAATCTGATATGCCCAGTTTTTCGCAAGCCCCAGTAGTTAGGATGTTAATGGCTGCCCCCAAGTCAACCAATGTGTTTGGAAATGAGTGGCCAGATATTTTCACAGTTACAATGGGATTTCCCGGGTCTTCAAATTTCACGAGTGGTTCCCTACCTAGTAACAAGTCAGATAACATTCCTACCACATGAACAGTGGGTGCAGCCTTTGTTTTCTTTACTTTTTTTTTCACATAGCTCTTTAATTGTCTTTTCATAGATGGGGATGTCTTGGATACCCTGGAGAAGAGGAATTTTGATACAAAGGTTTCTTAATTCCCATAGGATGTCAAAATCTGGAGTGGTTATTGGTATAGGCAGAGTTAATCTCTCAGTAAATGGAGGCGGAGTCATCCTAAGTTCTTCAGGCCCTCGTTGATCAACTGTTTCTTTGCCTATCTCTGTTTCCATTATGTTTGCTTGGCTAGGTTCATTTGAGGTTTCAATTCAGGACTGAGGTGGATTCATGGCTTCTATAGGTAAGATGGTACGTCCTAACCTCAGCCTTAGTTCATTGCACTGTTTTTGTTCGGTGTCGGAATTTGGATTTTCTATGATCTGAATTAGTTGAACCGGTCTATTGTTGGGATTAGGATTGGGTTGAGCCGGAAATTGGGGGCATATGACAGGCTGTGGGTTGTGCTGGATTGGGTATGGCACTGGTAGTGTAGGTTGATTTTGGGTCCCTGCTCCTGTTGGTAGTGTTGTAGCTCCTAGAGATAGCCTTGAGTTGTATAAAGACCAGTGCCTAGGACATCTTAGAAATGCAAGAAGCATATGACTCAACTAATTGCAGTTGACAATGTTGGGCTCTCATGAAACTATCACTTGGATGAATTTTTTTTAATAATGGTGGAACCAAGACCCCAAATTTTAAACACAAAAACTAATACAACTACAGAAACTGAGTACAGACTACAAATAGTAAATGTATCAGATAGCTTTAAGGCAGAATGTTGTAAAGGGGGCCGACTTTTAAAATGAACACACAGATATCAAGCAAAATATGAGTAATGACTATGACAGAAAATGGAATAAGATACCAATTATAACCAGGCTTGTTCAAAGATAAGAGTCCATATATACTGGGCCTATTCAAAGCTAAGAATCCATATATCTGAGCTCGTTCAAAGACAAGAATCCATTGTAGTTAATATCAAAATAAAGGCAGAAGAGATAGGAAATGAAACGTAGTATCATGCCTGAGCCATATTTAAAGCGCTATATATGAGTAAATATGAGTATCGGCTATGATAAATTCATATTTAAACATGGGAGCACTCGCATTCCAGAACATAAAATATAAGAAGTATGGAGCAATATGAAATGAACCTTTATATTAAAAACATGGAGAAGAATAGTTAAAAAATGTGAATCATCCAAAGTGGAATCCCAAATTCCAGTAAAGCTTCTTATTACTGAAATCCCTACGGGCTTTTCAAACATCTAATATCAAAGTTCATACAAAATACTTACAGATCACTTGAACTAGTGAGTCCTTTGAAAAAATCTGGAACCCTGTAGATGTCTTTTCTTTCTGATTTTATAACATTCTCATGAGCTATACGTGGAAAGATATTTTGGGAAAATATCTTTTCCGCGTGCCTATATGCAGTTTCAAGTCTTAATCAAAACATCAAAATTGATGATGGGGTAGAATGCCTCCCATAATCTTACAAATCGAGCTTATAGCCATTTCTAATGAAAATACAACAACTTGCCAATGGAAAGTAACAATGCAAGAGTGAAATATGAATCTCACTCGAAAGTAAAAGTAAACAAAAATAAAATAAGGGGCCATGTAGGCCCAATCATGAGTGTCATTGTTTTTGGGGTGGTTGAGTGGGAGCTGGTGCTGAAGGAGGCGGTACTGCAGTTGTAGACAAGATAGCCTTCTTTTTAGTAGGTGGAGTTGACGAAGATGCAGGCGTAGTGGCTAATGAACTTGTATGATCTTTACACCTCTGCTAGGTGTCAGTTGCAGGACCAGGTATCGCCATGAAAGCGTCAACAAGAGCATGCACTTCTGTCAGTTCAGCGTAATTCTCCTGAGTGGAAAATCGTTGTTTAACCTGATAGAGGAGAGAGAGTTCATTACGATCTGACAATTATTGTTTAAACCTTTAAGCCGTCGGTCTTCTCGAATGATTATATCATTTATTCATCACCTCGATCGGGTTGCATTAAATGTACACTTGTAACGTTTAGAACATAGCATTTACGGTGCTCCCAACATGATGGGAGGGCCCGTATGCGTTAGTTTGTCCATTACGCATCAAGCGCTCCCGGACTTGTGCCATCTGTTCTAAAGCGCACCTAGTGCAAGGTTGCTTGTAAGCTTTCCTTTCGACACCCTTACATTCTACCTCCTTAAACGTCATTGATTCCGGGTTAGCCAATTCTTCTAGTCTTGCATTATTTAAGAAGGAATATATACTCTAACATCTTGACCTGCATTAGCGTGACCGTATTGCTCATGTGAAACTCTCATGAATTGACAAACGGCGACCTTGTTTGCTTCAATTAAGGTGAGCAGTTTGTTCTTTACTTCCATGATGATGTATGTTCAAATTAAGCGTTGGGCATCCAATAGGGTGATATTTCCTTTCATCCAGCTTGTAATATCCCTGATAGTCTTCTCCTGCTGCAACTTTTCTTGTTTTCCCTCTTCAATTTCCTTCTACAGAGCCGCTACCATTTTGGAATTTTCCTTGATGCGGGCCTCGAGCTCGTGAATCTTTTGCTGGGTAGTGTGAACCTTCTTCTCTGCTACCTAAAGGTTTTCCAATGTTGTAGTTAACTACTCTGAAAGCGAGCTAGATTCTTCAGGAGGTGGCATGGAGCATACATGTGAATCCCAGTGCCTTTGCAGCTTGTCCATCCTCTGCTGGAGGGCAGCCATCTCGCTTGTAATTTTAGCCTTCTCCTCTTTCTCCTTGGCTAAGGAATCTTCTATGTCAGCCTTGTCTTTTTCCATCTAGGACAATTCAACAGTTTGCACATGCTAAAAGCCTGGCGAATTCATTTTACATTTCAGATCCACAATCTGTTTTTGCAGCTCTGAAATGACATGGCCCTAAGAATCTACTTTATCACTCCCTTTACCCTTTACAGCTGCTTGAAGATTCCGCAGGTCATTTGATAGTGCACAGGCGTTATTCCTCTCTACTCTAAGGTTCTCGACCACCTGATTGTACTTGGTTTGAAGCTTCCTAAAGGTGAGAGAGAGCTTCACAACCTCATCCTTCAACATGTCACCAAAACATTGAAACAGATTACATTTATCAATTGGTGGAACCTGTGACATGTTTATTGCCACCTCCAGAGCTCTGTAGCTAGTAGTCCTGGCCTCTGGATCTAGAACAGCTTCAGTCATGGCCATCACCAATTGTTCTTTATCCATATCAATTTCGGCATTAAACTGAGTATGATATTTGTCGAAATATCCTGCTAATTCTGACCAAAGCTTTTCCCTGATAGCCTATTCTTCCCCTTTATTTCGCCCCCCACCTCGGCCCTGTTTATAGAGACGGCTTGTGAGACCTCTGAGAAATCAGAGGATGACGGACCATTGTACTTTACTATAAAACCTGCTTTTCCTTTATCTGGCTCTCCGTACAGTGCTACTTTTTCCAGCTGCGGCTTTTCTCTTACTCCTTCCTCATTATTTGTTCTCTACCTTTTATAAGGTAGAGAATCTCCTTCTGGGACTTCGGCTTCCTCGACCTGTTTCTTGCCTGCTTCCTGTGTTGAAGTTGTGTCTTATTTCTCCCTTGTCATAGATGAATTAGTCTCCATCTGTGAAAGCAAAGGCTAGGTATCAAGATTAGCTCTCCACTCGATGAAGAGCCTAGTTTCATGAGCATATGCAGTGGACTTAATCTTCTTCCTTTTGTTTGAGATGATTCCTTTTGGATCCTAAGGCCAAGCTTTCCCTTGCCTTAAATCCATACCTTTGAGCAAGGTTTCCACTATGGGGAGGGCATGCCTTGAGTTAACAATAAAGGGGCAGATGGTGGTAGGCAGTTTAAGAATGAACCCCTTTTTCATAGGGAGGAAGTGGAGCTAGTCAGCCTTCAGGGTTTTCCAGAGGTACTCCAGGGCGAAAATCCACACGGCGGGAAAAATTGGCAGTCTGTAAGGGGAAACCTCTGCACCGTGGACCCTGATCTCAGTGTAGTCATCAAATAGGTACCAATATCTTGTGCTTTCAGCCTCACTGAACTGTAGCCATTTCTTTTGCTTAGGAAAAATCTTGGGCAGAGGATTGTCATGAATAATAGTATAGGCTATTGTCATGAATTCGTTCAAGAAAATTGAATAACCTACCCCATTTTCCAACTGATGCACTGTGGGATTCTATTCAAAGATAATTCTTGGCTGAGAATTTATCCTATAAACCTTTTCTAGACCCAAACCCTCAAAATTATCAGCCTATTGGAAGAGGAAAAGGTAAAATACCATGGAGAAGAAACGAAAATGACCTGTAGCAGGGAGGTCCTGAAATTGGGTTTGGATGGCGGAGGCCAAGAAACCAGGGATGTCCAATACAATGCCGGGTTGCGACATTAACCATAAAAGGGCTACACACTCCTTCGATACCTGCTCGATCCCTTCTATACCTAGTAATCTCGTAATGAGAGCAAGGGTTGGCTGAAGATCTTCCTTGAATGTACTCAGGGGCACCAAGTCTACAGGCGGGAAAGCTGTGAGGCAGGAGTCAGAAATACTAGAGATGAAATCACTCTGCTGCCTCCATGGTAACTTGGAAAACTAATGGGATAGCGACATTTTAGTGAAACTGACATAATTTGAACTGGTAGGGTAACAGAGGGATTTTCTGATGATTTTGGGAGATATACTAAATATCTTGTTCCCCTGAGATGAGAGGAACATATCCCGGCGTTCATCGTAAGCTTCTCTGAGCCAAGATATGAATTCAACAACTAGGCAGACAGGTGGAGTAATTTGGTGGTATATTCCTGACAAAACGACTCTGAACCTATCCCTATTTTCCACATGCTTCCTGAATAAATCCATCTTGACACTACTGATGAAGAATGGGTATTGTGGGTCTCGAATGTGGGCTTACATGTTTGTGAAAGGCTCAGGTCCAAGAGCAGCCCTGGACTCACGAACTTGAGGGGTTTCAGGCTATGAATTCTTAACCTTGACTTTACCCATGACCATTATGAAAATGAAAAGAGGAAGGAAACTAGACAGCGAAAGAGGGATGGAATACCTGCGCAGTAAGGAAACTGTTCAGGAGAAAATGATGCAAGGAATATGAAAGTGACTTGGTAGACTTGGTACTGGGCGCTCGTGCTTTGGTAATACACTTATCCCGTAAAAGAAAGTATTTTACCACAGTGAAACATAGAGTAGGGTTAAACAGCTTTAGATTACCCGAAAAACGATGCTAGGATGACACTTGTATGGCTGACGTCATAAGGATGCCGACACTAGGACGCGTGGCATTTGGTTATTGGTTATCAAAGTTTGGTTAGGTGTATACCATGCGCCGGGTTAAATTCCAGTACTGGTCATGTACCGGGTGTCCTAGGACTTACCTTACCGTTGTATTTATACCACCAGGTGTCCTTCATGGTCGGGCCCACTAGAAAGTCTGGCGGGGTTTTGGAGCAGCTAAGCACGCAACCATTTCCCCATAGAGCATCTGTCTTGGGTCCCACCGTATGCCACATCACCACTATTCTGGGGGGGTGAGATTCCGCCTTTCCCCTGCCATCCTTGATCCCCCTGGAAACCCTTCACGTGCCTTTCTTCTTTGATTATTCGGAGTATGGGCGGGTCCCACGCTGTCCAACTGTCTTGCACCTTTATTCCCCTTTTTTTTATGTAAATTCTACCATAAGGTAATAATATATATTATGTCATGTCCCCTTTTTTATATGAATTATCATTCACATGAACCCATTCGCTCCTTTAAGTATTTCTCCCTTTTATGCTTTGGGTGATCCCCCTTTTATAAGTTTCTTAGGGAGGTGGTGACTGATATAAAAATAGATAGGTTGGTCATTCCCATGGGTCACTGCCAATTCCAATTAGTGTTTTGAGGAGGGGGGTTTGGCCACTGGGTTTGATATGGAACATTTTACCAATAATGGGGAGAACAAGGAAATTTTGGCTAATTATTCCCTATTGAAGGTTGTATAGGCCAGGGTGGCATAGGAAATGACTGGTTTGGCCAAGAAGAAAAAGGATTTTGAGTCTGCCACACTGCTATTGGGTTTTGTTGGTTAAACTGCAGAGAAGGAAAGAACTAAGGTAGGTCTTGTGGCATACCTGGTTGTGCTTACCACTGTCGACACTGATTCACTAAATAGATTGGTTGTGTCTCTTCCTCTGCTTCCTTGTAGACTAATTTCAGTCTAGGAAGTGAAGGACATTGGTCCATGGCATTATCCTTAGTGCAGATGGCACAAGTCTGAACCATGTCTAGCGAACATTCCCTCTGGTTGTTCTTCTTCCGACATCTTGGGAAAAAGACAGCCAAGTTCTGTTCCGCTATAGCTTGTTTCTATTTTTCTTGTAAAACATCAAGTTGCATTGTCAAAGTACCCAAAATGTTAGTTTTGAAATCTTCCAAAAGATTTCCAAATTCTGCCCTAGTTACATTTCCATCTAACTGCTTAAGGATTTTTTTTATAGAATCACGCCCACTTGGCCGATTTCGCGCACTACCCTGGGAGCATCTAATGCATAGGGAAAAAATCTCATCATATTCTTCTTGGTAAATATCTCCTTTTCCCATTATGTTAAGTGTTTCCACCCATTCTTCTTTCATTCCTTTAATCATTGTAGCTTTTAAGATGTCCTTAGATAATGTGGTATATGGAGACCTTTGTAAATTGTATTGAAATATTTCTACGTATTATTCTAATGTTTCATTGTCTTTTGCGGACATATTGAAGATTTAATCTTTTAGGGCTCGGGTTCGGCAATAGTCTTGGTATTTGGTAAGGAAAATTTTCTTCATTTGGTCCTAGTTATTTATAGTTCCCCCACCTAATCCCATAAACCAGCGTAGCGCGGTTCCTTTTAAGGTAGAGTGAAATAGTTTTAGTTTTTGAGGATTAGTGGTGTAGTCATATCCCCTGCATAAGACATTGAATTCAAATAGGAACGCATCAGGGTCTTCCGTGGTTAATCCATGAAAGGTGGGAATGTTGTGTAAGAGAATGGCTTTCATAGGGGCATTTGTAGCATGATCAACAATAGGGTATTCTAGTGTTGATGTCTGCCTCTGATTCTGGTTTTGATTATTCGCCATTTGATCAAAGAGGTGCCAAAAATCTTCAGGGATTTCTTGGTCTGGAGGAGTGATCCTAGTGATCTTGGGAGGCGAATGCGGTGAAGGTTTTACAGCGCTTCCCTAATCTGGGATCCTAATTACTTCTATCTCCGCCAATTTTTCAGGGGATTTAGGCTCTCATATTTCTATGTGAATTCCTCCACTAGTTTCTCGTTCCCCTTCTTGTAAGTTGCAAGAACCTCCCTCTTTTGAAGGGTTGGTGCCTATATGATTGGTAATCTGAAGGCTTCACTCAGATCCTTCTGTCTCACTGTGAATCTCAGCGTAGGCTACAGATGGTGAGGTTGCTGCCTGAGGGACTGTGATAGGACTTTGAATGGGAATAGTTTTGGGTCCTATAGATGCCTGAGATTCAGCTTTATTAATGATTTCATCTATATATGTTGTTCTTCCAAGGATCACCGGTCCTTTGGATTGCGAGGGTGTTTGCGAATGATTTCGGATTGTTTCTATCTTTTTTTTCCTAGTCATAAAATAAGAGCACCTATTCTACTAGCCTTTGCACGACTTGCTGGGAAGCGGGCTAGATGGCAAGCATGCTGCTTGCTGGTACGCAGGTTCTTACCTCTCGTTTTCAATACCCAATTCTTATCAGCAATCGAGAAAGATGAATAAATGAGATCACTCTTAACACTCTCCCCGCAACAGCGCCAAAATGTTGGTGTCACAGAGGTGGCTTATTATAGACAACTCTAGTGCTTCTCATTTAATTATCAACCCGAGGTAAGTCTTCTTATTTCAAGAGTGTAGGCACGATATATGCAAGTAAGATCAACTGATAGTTACTCTATGTTGCTTATGAGAAAGGATTAGCTAACCTTCTGAATTCAATCAACCTAATGAGGAATGGTTTGGTTAATTCTTATGTCTAGCCTATGATTGAACAGTAGAACGACAGTTTGAACAGCAAGTTTAATGGATTGAACATCAATCTAATTGAATTAAACAGCAGTCTAATTAAAGTAATCTAAATGAATTGTACATCAATTGCTTATATAATTTTGCAAACTAATTAAAGTAATTAAACGAATTAATTGACATTAATCAATGATTGGACGCTTCACTGTGTTGAAAGAATAATGCAATCCACAAAGACAAGTAACATCGAAAGCAACTATTCTATGCTCTGTAAATCAATTGCAATGACATTGGAAGAAACCGGAACCATTTACTGGTGATGGAGCATTATTATAAACCAGAAAATACAATTGCGATTATTATAACTCAAAGAACACAATTGCTAACATCTCTAAAGAAAGAGAAATTGTAACTTTATTAAGTGGACAAGTATTGTACAACCGCATCAGATACTGGGATATTGATTCTGTGACTAACACACAATATGGGAATTGGCGAGGAACTTCCAGGGGTTGGGCCCAGACCACCAGAATCTCTATCACAGTAAAAGCCTCAAAAGATAGTTGTTCAAAAACTCTATATTACATCCAGGGATACTACGGAAATACAGCTAGGTAAGTTTGTTCTGATGTGTTGATTACCGAATGAATTCCTTTTTTTCCTCGTCCCTGGTCCTTTTAAAGGCAATTTCACAAAATGAGAAAGTATTTTCCAAATGATAGCCCGCTGCATGTGGCTCTAATTTGAGTTCTTGGGCTTGAATCTATTTGTCTACCTTATGCCGTCTATTGGGAGTTACCAAGATCCCATACGTTTACATCCGTCATTTATCTTCTGTTTGCTCGGTCTAGCTACTCTACCTTTCTGCATACAGAGATAAAATAAGTAAATTTTTTGTTATAAAAACATTCCTTTTGTTGTTAGCCTAGTCTCTCTAGTTTGCATAAGTCTTTTCTTTCTTTATTGTTAAGATGAAGGAGAATTCCCAAAATTGTGACATAACTTGAAGTAATTAGAGGGTGAAAACATACCTCAGTTTGGGCCCAACACTAGCACAGTAAATCTCCTGACTGAATCAGATCATGATGTGGTAAGTTTTTTTCCCACCACTTACTTGTTCCCCAAGTCATCTCACTATGGCTGAAGTGTGAGATATATTTGGTGCTTTTGGAATGCACCCACAATGGTACAAAATCTCCCTTTGATCTTCAAGGGAGTGGCCATGTTCAGAAATTTTTGTGGCCCAAAGTTGGCCATTAATTTTATATGGAATAGTGCTCCTCCTTGGAGCTATGGTCTGCATAAACATGGTAAAGGAATGCATATCTTCATCAAATAAAATATTATTTACATGAGCATATTCTTCACCAAAATTTCTCCTTAAACAAATGGAATGGTGCATAGATCTATCTCCTCTCATTCCAAAAGAGGAAAGAGGTGGTTGAATTAACTCCTTCATAGAGTTATATTTCTCCCCCAACTCCACATGGTTCATGAATATTTGAAAATTTTGATATATTTCCTCTTCAAAGACCTTCCAAGTGTAGCTTCTCATGATAATGTTGTTGAATCTCATGGAATATGTGTGGCTGAAAAAGAACTCTTCATAAGCCCTTTGTAGTAACTTCTCCTTGAGCTTGGAGGCTCTAGATAAGAAGATCATATCATGATAGTAGACGACTTCATCTTGGACTGAATAGGCCTCCTCATGTAGCTAGGCATCAAGTATCATGCATGTGAAAATATCCTTTGAATAATCCACCAACATCTGGGATTTCCAATATGGATCAATTTTCCATAGTGATGTTGGAAATACTGAGAGGGGGGGTGAATCAGTATTTATTTCAATTAGAGCATTAGTTAATCTTCAATTATTATCTGTGTTTGTACAATGGTAGAAATAAACAAAAGGAACACAAATGCACACAGTTTTTAAGGTGGAAACCCACTCCAGGACAAAAACCACCTAATGCTTTTCTAATAATTCTTTAATATTCAACTCCAATTGAAAATAAAGCTCCAACTTCCTAGGATATAAAAAATTATTCTTCTCCAGCTCCCACTGCATGGATGCTCCAATGCCCGATGAGCTACAAATCACCCTAGAACCACCCTACCACCCTGAAGTTTCACAGGCTTGAACATATTGGTGACTTCATGCACCAGCCTAGCACCACCCTACCACCCTATAGAAGAATAAAAGAAGAATGGACTCTCGTGTCAGGGAAAATGGTCCACTTTATAATGATATAGAATGATGTAGAAGAAGAAGACACACTAAACCATAACCCCAACTATGACACAACCACCTAATGATGATCCTAGACCTCCTGACACTTCCTCTTCAACTCTTCGCAGATAGACACTAGTACAATTTTTACAATAATGTATTTACAATGACTTAGTACAATGATACCTTTACAGTGACTATATGCAGTGCTGCCCACTTGAAGACTTCATGTGATGAACTTCTTGATACTGTTCTACACCTTGATTATTTCTCTTTTCATGCTACCCTCTACTGCACCTTGCTTTTTTTTGCTGCCCTAGAAAGTCTAGTCCTTTGCAACTCTTGACAACACATGATCTAGCTTTTTCTTTCCTTCTAGGGGCTCGATATTGAATATGGTGTATCTCTGTTATTTCAGATCCCCAATATGTGAATTTCAGCCCTATAGTATTCCTTTGAGAATTATTTCCAATGCCACAAGTTTGACCAATTTGGATTCTTCAAGAGAGAGTTATGCCCAATCTCTCACAATTCCCTAATTATGGATTATTTCAGTAGAGTGAACTTGTATGGCATGCCACGTGTCACTGTTTCTTCATTTGTCTCTAAAATTGATATAGAGAAAACTAAATTCTATGCACTATCTTCCAATTTTTACAGAATTCTGATATGATACTCAGAGAGATAGTTATGACGATTTTCCCAAGGTCACTTCTTTGAGATCAATTTCAGGAGCCTGCAAAAACATTGACTTCCACAGATCATATCTCCAAAAATATTGCGCACCTTGATCTAAAATTTTTACTGGAGCTTCCACAGGATTTTATCTTCGCCTCATAAAAATTTCAGCTTCTTAACCTTCGTAGAAAAAAATTTAGAGTGAAAATTCCACAATCACCTGTTTCAGATAGCAAAATCCCTGCATAAGGAGGATATGAGGAACACAATTTATATAAATTCTTAGCTTGAGAGAGGCTTCAACAAGTAAACGTGGGAGGGATTTTAGGAGCTTAAAAATTATTAATTATTGACTTTTCAATGACCCATGCCACAACCCTATGGGGTTTTAGCCCACTAACTGGGGTTACAAACTTCAAACATGAATATCTCTCAAACCGTGAAGAATTACATGGCGTGCCATATATCAATGAAAACATATCGACAAGTAGAAACCATCAAAAGAATTATTGACCCAGAATATAGTAATTTGGTAGGTCAAAATTCCCACGCAATATTGGGGTAGCCCCTGGTGCTGCTTGGGTTGACATCAATGACAACCGCTGATCAACAATCTCCCCCTTTGGCATTAATGGCAACACAAGTACTCCCACTGCGATCATGACACCTCTTCCTACAACATTCTCTCCCCCTTTGACATCAATGGCAAAGGGTAACTCCCCCTGACACACAACCATCCTGCGGACCTGTACACACTCCACTCCCCCTTTATATTATGAATAAGGAAAGTCTAATGAGAACTTGGGAGAATCCCAAGCTTATTGCAAAGATATTCAAATGCTTCATGAGGTAAAGGTTTAGTGAAGATATCAGTGATTTTTTCTTTTGTACCAACATACTCAAGTTTGATATTCTTTTTAGTGACTTGTTCTCTAACAAAATGATATTTGATCAGAATGTGTTTTGTTTTTGAATGCATGACAGGATTCTTGGAGATGTTGATGGCACTGGTGTTGTCACAGAATATGGGAATATGCTCACTGAATTGTACTTGAAGATCTTACAAAGTTTGTTTCATCCAAAGGACTTGATTACAACATGATTTTGCTACAATTTATTCTACTTCCCCTGTAGATAACGAGTTTGAGGTTTGCATTTTTCTCAACCATGATACGAGACAACCACCTAGATAGAATGTTGCTCCACTAGTACTCTTATGATCATCAATGCTTCCTGCCCAATATGCATCCGTAAAGGCTTGAATAATGATATTTTTACCCTTGGGATACCGCAAGCCATATTCTTCTGTGCCCTTTAGATATCGAAGAATTCTTTTGACGGCAACAATATGTGATTCTTTTGGTGCTGCTTGGAATCTTGCTACTTGTCCAACTGCTTGCATAACATTTGGTCGGGAGGCTGTTACATATAGAAGACTACCAATCATAGATCTATACAACCTCTGATCCGCATCCTTAGATGAGTCATCTATGCTCAATTTGAAACCTGTTACCATCGGAGTAAGGACGGGTTTTCAATCTTCCATTTTGAATCTCTTGAGCATTTCCTTGATGTACTTGGCTTGACATATAAATATTCCTTTCTTTTGCTAAGATATTTGAAGCCCTAAGAAGTATGTTAGCTTACCAAGTAAAGACATCTCAAACTCACTTTGCATCTTTGTAGAAAATTTCTTACTTAGTTGATCATCATTGCTACCAAATATTATATCATCCACATATACCTCAACGATTGTTAAATTATCTTTATCTATTTGTACATAAATATCGCTATCAACAGTACCTTTCTTGAACCCTTGTTAACATACATATCCATCAAGACGAGCATACCATGCTCTAGGAGCCTACTTGAGACCATATAGAGCCTTATTTAACCTGCAAACACAGTCTTCTTTTTCTGATATTAGAAAACCTTCAGGTTGTTCGATGTAAACTTCTTCTTCTAATTCTCCATTCAGAAATGCTAACTTCACATCCATTTGGTAGACTTTGATTCTTCTTGAACATGCATAGGCGAGAAACATTTGTATGGATTCCATTCTAGCAACTGGTGCAAATGTTTCGTCGAAATCAATTCCTTCCACTTGTGCATAGCATTTGTAAACCAATCTTGCTTTGCTTCTGGTAACCTATCCATCTTCATTCAATTTGTTCCTGAACACCCATTTTGTCCCAATGACAATTTTAACTTTTGGTCGTGGAACTAATTCCCAGGTGTTATTCTTCTCGATTTGATCCAATTCTTCATTCATAGCTGCTACCCAATGTTCATTCTGGTTGGCTTTCTCAAAACTACTAGGCTCAAAGGTTGCTAGAAAAGCAATGTGAGCTTGTTTTGATGAATGAAGTTGTCGACCTTCATTTATGTCACCAATGATTTGATTTGGTGGATGGTTCTTTTGAATCCATTCTTTTTTTCTCTTTGGAGGAGATTCTTGTTGTTGTTCTGGTATATCTTGATGATCATTATTTAATTCTTCTTGGTTGATAGTTGCTTCTTGTTCTATAATTTTCTCTATGTCTTTTCAGCCTTTGTCTCAAGTTTCAAAGATTCTAGATCCTCATCATTATTCGTTAGAACACCACCTTCGTCAAATGTAACATTTATGCTCTCCACTATATGTTTTCTTCTTAGATTATAGCATTTATAGGCTTTTATTTTGTGTGAGTAACCAACAAAGATACCTTCATCAACACGTGATTCAAACTTACCCAAATTTTGATCTTCTCTTTTGATATAACATTTTCTTCCGAAGATTCTGAAATGTTTTACATTAGCTGGTTTTCCTTTCCATAATTCATATGGGGTCTTGTTGCAATTATTTATGAGAAGACTGCAGTTGATAATGAAGACTACCATATCAATTGCTTGAACCCAGAATTTTTCATCCAATTTTGAGTCCTTCAACATTGTTCTACCCATTTACTATACAGTTTTGTTCTTTCTTTCAGCAACTCCATTTTGCTGAGGTTTTCGTGTTGTTGAAAATTGTCTTTTTATTCCATTTTCGTCACAGTATTGCTGAAATAATTTGAAAGTGAATTCTCTGCCATTATCTTATCTTAAACACTTTATTTTCAAATTAGTTTCATTTTCGACCAACTCCTTGTGGATCTTAAAGCACTCAAATGCTTCAAATTTTTTCTTTAGGAAACTAACAGCTGTCATCCTGTTATTGTCATCTATCATTAACATGAAATATAATTTTCCATCTAAGCCTTTTGTTCTCACAGGACCACATAGATCAGTATGTATCAATTCCAATGGATGTGATGCAAAGTGTTCTTTTGTTTTAAATTGGACTTTTGTCTGCTTTCCATGCTGACAGGGCTCACATAGTGTGTTGGAAGGTTTTGATATTTTCGGCATTTCTCGTATTGCTTCATTTTTTCTTATCCTGACAAGATTGTCAAAGTTTATGTGACCCATTCGTTTGTTCCAAAACCAACTTTCATCTTCTTTAGCTAGTAGACATGCTTTAGTTTCTTCATCCATAACATATATGTCGTTTGGAGCTCGACTTGCTGTAGCCACAATTTTACCATACCTTCCTTTCTTGATTTCACATTTTGTGGAGTTGAATAGCATTGTGTGTCCTTGATCACACATTTGTCCAACACTGAGTAGATTGTGATTCATGTTTTCAACCAATAGAACATTCTTAGCTATAACATCTTTTCTTCGGAGAGTGATGGTACCTGATCCTATAACATTTGAAGATCCATCATTTCCAAAGGATATGGTTCCATCCTTATTCTCTTTCAGGGATATAAATTTCCTTCTATCTCCAGTCATATGCGGTGAGAAACCGCTATCAACATACCACACATCTTTGTTGTTTTGAGCCTTGAGAGTGAGAGCACAATTATCAGTCTTCTTCTTCTTCCATGTTCGTTCATTTTCTGTGGCTTTGAAGATTCTTCTAGAGGATATTCAAGTCTGCAGTCTCTGGCCATGTGTCCAAAGTTATGACATTTGTAACATTCCATATTATTTCTGAAATGTTCAAATATATTGATGTTTAGTTGAGCCCTGGGAGCTTCATATTTGAAGGATCTCCTGGAATTGCATTGGCTCTTAGGGTACGTGTGAAATTCTACAGCTTTATGACTAAATTTTCCACATGAATAACAATAGCCATGAAAAATATGTTGGTACTTGGATGGAAATCTTCATCGAGGAATCGTCTTCCAAGGATGTTCTTGCGAATCTTGTCCAATGAAGTCTACATGCATGTCAGATCTCATAGGTTCATTGTATTTTTTTGTAGAAGGTCTCGCTTCTTCTTCTTTGTAACCGAGGCCAGTTCTGTCGTTGTAAGATCGTTGATTGTTGATGAGTTCTTCCAATGCCATTGAGCTATTGGTATAGTTTTGTACAGTTTTTCCCTTCTTCACTTCCTTACGCAGCGAGAGTACTTCGGCTTCTAATGCTTCCCTTTCTTGGTTTCTTTCTTCCAACTTCTTTTGAAGTGACTCTTCAATACATTTGTGTTCTTCAACTTCAATTTTGAGACCTTGAACTTGTTCTTCAAGAGTATTGGAATGGATCTTCTCATCCTTGAGCTCTTTTATAAGCCTAATTGCCTCCTTTGAAAATTCTTCTATGGTCAACCCTTCTTCTTCGTTGTTTGATACCTCTTATTTATTGTGCTTGGCCATAAACAATACTTTATCTTCTTCTTCATTGTCATTGTCTTCATTGATGATGAGATATTTTCTTTAGAGAGAAAGTTCCTTTGGATCCTTTCTTTTTGCCTTGCTTGTTGAATTTCTTAAATCCTTTCTTTCCTTTTGAGTTTCCATCACTTCTGTTCAGACATTTTGCTGCGAAATGCCCAACCTCACCACAGCTGAAACATATAAATGGAAGTTTACCTTTGAATTTTCCCTTACCAATTTTTAGTTTTCTCGTAAAGTAAGCATATTCTTCATCTAAAAGACCTTCTTCATCATCTCCCTTTTCTTCACACTTACAGGTGCATGTCTTTTCAATTGAAGGTTGTTTGTCCTGATTGGTTTTCTTAGATGCAACGAACGCAGTTTCTAGATGCGAAGTACCCTCTTCTTCATCAAGTCTCATTTCATATGCTATGAGAAGTCCATGTAATTCCTCTTTGCTGATTTTTTCTAGATTTTCACTGTATTCTAAGGCTGATACCTTTGGGTTGAATCTCCCTGGTAACGTTCTAATAATCTTTTGTATAATAGTCTTCTTGTCAGCTGGCTCTCCCAATCCTTCCAGAGTGTTTCTTATTTCATCAACGTATTGGAAGTATGCAGCAATGTTGACATCTTCTTTCATTCTGACTTGCTCAAATTTTTCTTTATAGATTTAAAGCTTTGCTTCTTTGACATTTGAATCACCTGCATATATATTCACAAGCTTGTCCCATGGCAGTTTTATAGCCCAACACCTTATGATAAGCAAATTCAATAAGTCCACTGATAATAATATTCTTTGATTTTGCATCATTTACCAAAATCTTCTTACCTTGTTCATCTGTGGTTGGTGTAAATCCATTTTGAACAGTGTCCCATACTTCGTAACCTTGCGCCAAGAGATAGACCTCCATTATTCCTTCCTAGAGTGCATAATTATTTTCATTGAATAGAGGTACACCATTCTTGGTATGATCCATGGCCTCCTTCCAGCTATTAAATTGATATTGAAGGAACCAAGCTCTGACACCAATTGTTGTAAATACTAAGAGGGGGGATGAATCAATATTTCTTTCAATCAGAGCATTAGTTAATCTTCAATTATTATCAGTGTTTGTACAATGATAGCAGTAAACAAAAGGAACACAAATGCACACATTTTTTAAGGTGGAAACCCACTCCGGGACAAAAACCACCTAATGCTTTTCTAATAGTTGCTAATATTCAACTCCAATTGAAAATAAAGCTCCAACTTCCTAGAATCTAGAAAAGCATTCTTCTCCAACTCCCACTAGATGGACACTCCAATGCCCGAGATTCTTTAGTATTCGATCTAGGTGGATATCGGTGGCCACCCACCTATTCCATTTGGACCCGCACCATCAATTCTTGTAGCTTTTCACTTTAAGCACAACTTACTATTTTTAGCAAGTTTTCGGGTCCTGCACTCCTGGAGCCATTTTGGGGCCTTAATGATCCAGCTGGAAATTGGTGGCCACCCACCTATTCCATTTGAACCCCCACCATCAGTTCTTTCAGTTTTTAAGTTGCAGCACAACTTACTATTTTTAGCAGTTTTTCGGGTCTTGAACTTCCGAAGCCGTTTTGAGGCCCTAAACGGTGTTTTTTGGTCATTGTTTTTCTCACGAATATAATTCCATTCTAGAATTGATATTCGCGGTAAAAATTGTAGTCCTCGGATAGATATTTCTACCGAAATATCATACACGTCAAATGGAGATCGTATGCCGAAGTTATGTCCCCGGGAAGTTGAAACACCAATTTACCCAAACGCGGCCCATATTTTTGGCGCTTCATATCCTAGGGTTAGGTTTTTGGATGTTTAGAGTTCTCCATTGTTTCTCCATAATAAATAGGCCCTCGAGCCTCATTGTAACACATTTCAGAGGTCTGTAGCCGCCACATCTCTTCTCAAAGAATCCCTACCAGCACGCTAGCTATTTTATTTCCATTATGTTTGTAAGCATATTTCTGTTAATTAATATTAATGGAATGGAGCCTTATTTCTGCTGCATCTCTATGTTTATGGTTATTTCTATATTCTATTGCATTCCTGCATAAATCTGGATCAGTAGTCAACTAAAAGTATGTCCCAACACCCAATGAGCTACAACTCACCCTAGCACCACCCTACCACCCTGAAGTTTTCACAAGCTTGAACATATTGGTGACTTCATGCACCAGCCTAGCACCACCGTACCACCCTATAGAAGAATAAAATAAGAATGGACTCTCGTACCAGGGAAAACAGTCCACTTTACAATGATATAGAATGATGTAGAAGAAGAAGACACACTAGACCATAACCCCAACTATGACACAACCACCTAATGATGATCCTAGACCTCCCGACACTGCCTCTTCAACTCTTGGCAGATAGACACTAGTACAATTTTTACAATAATGTATTTACAATGACTTAGTACAATGATACCTTTACAGTGACTGTATGCAGTGTTCCCACTTGAAGACTTCATGTGATGAACTTCTTGTTGCTGTTATGCACCTTGATTGCTACTCTTTTCATGCTACCCTATGTTGCACCTTGCTTTGCTTTGCTTCCCTAGAAATTCTGGTCCTTTGCAACCCTTGACAACACATGATCTATCTTTTTCTTGCCTTCTAGAGCTCGATATTGAATCTGGTGTATCTCTGTTATTCCAGATCCCCAATATGTGATTTTTAGCCCTATAGTAGTCCTCTAAGTCTTATTTCCAATGCCATAGGTCTGACCCAATTTGGATTCTTCAAGGGAGATTTATGCCCAATATCTCACAATGCCCTAATTATGGATTTTTTCAGTAGAGAGAAGTTGTACGACATGCCACGTGTCACTGTTTCTTCATTCGGCTCTAAAATTGATACAAAAAAACTAAGTTCCGTGCACTATCTAGCACTTTTTACAAAATTCCAATCTGATACTCAGAGAGAGAGTTATGAATATTTTCCCAAGGTCACTTCTTTTAGATGAACTTTAGGAGCCTGCAAAAACACTGAATTCCACAGATCATATCTCTGAAAATATTGTGCACCTTGATCTGAAATTTTTACAGGAGCTTCCTAAGAATTTCAGCTTCACCTCATAACAATTTCAGCTTCTGAACCTTCGTATAAAAAAGGTTAGAGGGAAAATTCCATGATTACCTATTTCAGATAGAGAAATCCCTACATAAGGAAGATATGAGGATCACAATTTATATGAATGCTTAGGTTGAGAGGGGCTTCAACAAGTGAACGTGAGAGGGATTTTAGGAGCTTAAAAATTATTAATTATTGACTTTTCAATGACCCATGCCACAACCCTGTGGGGTTTTAGCCCACTAACTGGGGTTACAAACTTCAAACATGAATATCTCTCAAACCGTGAAGAATTACGTGGTGTGCCATATATCAACGGAAACATCTCGACAAGTAGAAACCATCAAAATAATTATTGACCCAGAATATAGTATTTTGGTAGGTCAAAATTCCCATGCAATATTTTTGTAGCCCTTGGTGCTTCTTGGGTTGACATCAATGACAACCGTTGATCAACAAGTGAAAGCATTGATGATCTATCATAAATAACATCATTCATATGGCTGCCCTTCTCCTTGACATCTCTCATGTCAAAGGTATATGTTGGAAGGTTGTTATCCTTCCCTTGCTTCCCCTCCCACAGCGCAGAATCTAAAATGAGAGTGGGTGATGAAGATGTTGGGAGACTGTCTCCCTCCTCCTTGAGTCTACCCAAGACTCTCAACATTGTATCATGGCCCCTCAATGCTCCTTCATGAGCCAAATATATCAATGATGCATCATGTTGACAGAATTCTTTGTTTATTTCCATGTAATGAAACATCAAGGCTTAGAGCATGTTGTATATGTGAATGGATTGATTTTTCATTTCTTTCACTATGCAAATCATCCTCCTGCTTCTATGCATAAACCTCTTGAAAAGGATGGGTGTGTATGTTCCCAATCACCTGATGTTGGCCCTCCTTCTCATCTTCTCCTACCTCTTGCAAGATCTCATAGTCTAAGGTGTTTTCTTCAAATGTAGTCAACCCATGTACACCCAAAATTTCCTTGGTGTCAAGAGTCTTGATCACAGAGGAATGATCTATCATAGAGCGTGTCCCCGTGATTGCATTCAATGTTGGAACACACTTCCTCCATTGTTTTATCTCATTGCCTATCAACATAGACACATGCTACTCATGATATTCATATGTAAGATCCTTTGGAACTTTTTGCAAAGATGCAAGGGTTCCTCTAGTTGAATCATTTGCTTCATATCCATCTCCAAATAGAAGTAGATCTCCTTTTGTTGTTACAGCATTGGAGGATCTTTCCAGCTCTTCCTCTTCCTTCTCCTCATCAATGGAGAATACCTCATCATTAAGAGATCCTTTGACTTGACCTCCTTTTGAAAAATGAATCCTCATGTCTTATTTTTTAGAAGAAAGTTCTTGTTGAAGTGGGGATTTTTCCCTTGGAAAAATATGTTGCAGAACTTTGACCCCCTTAACAATGTTATGAAATGGAGTGGTTTCATGGATATTTCCAACTCATGCAAAGGCTCTAATTTCTTGTGTTTGGTTTTCTCTTCCAAGGAAGTTTCAGATTGTTTCAAATCAAATATTTTCACTAACCTTCTAGTGAACTTTGCATAAGTAGATATATTTACATTTTTTAATGAAGAAGATTCAAATAACCACTAGGCATAAGCCTTACCTTCCAGATGTAGCGCTGCTACTCTAATGGCTTCCTCTTCGGAAACTTGATGCAGCTATAAATATGTGTCTAGATCCTTTACCCAAGCCTTGGTTGTGCTCTTGGGTGACCCTCAAAAGTAGGTAGAAATAATCTACCCAAAGTGTGTTGCATGCACCCTCTTCTTCTATTGTAGTTGTTGTGTCTTCTCTCTTCTTTAAGTTGAAAGAACCCTTGGAAGCTTATATGCTCCTTGAATCTTCTAGACTAAGATTCATATTCTTGGAGATAGTCACCAAGAGTCTCCTCCTTTGGTGTTTCTCCTTCTTCTTCTTCTCTTGCCAAGAATGTAGGCATGGTACAACATTGTAGATCTGATGGTGTAGCTAAATGCTTACACCCATAATGTGAAAATTTGGAGCTTTCTTCATGTAAAATCTCCTTTGGAGAATTTATACATCTCTCCATCCTCATTTCTATGATGTCTTTGTTAATTCCCTAAATAGTTTGGAAACGAAGTCTTGAGAACTTCTTCCCTTTCATTCCTCCTAATAATGGGATTTTACCCTTGTCTTCTTTGTCATTTGTATAATCAAATTTCTGATGTATTCTTCTTTGATACCTCTTTCCTCTATCAGTAAGAGGCTCTCCTTCTTCAGATGACATATTGGCTTTTCAAGATGCACAGGTTGTGCCAATATTATGCTCTGATACCACTATAATATTCCCAAATGGGAAAAGAAAGAATATAGTGCAAAATGCTGGAAAAATAATGCAGATCATCATAATAGAGCAAGAGGGCAATATAGAGACCTTTAATATGTAATAACAGCAGCAAAATATACTTAATAAATGGGCCAGAAGATGCATAACAAGAAATACAAGCCTCCAATCCCTCAATATGAGGTGTTGCAACTATATAGAAAAGATGGAAAACCCTTACAACGTTATTTTATTAGCTCTACTATAGCATTTGATTATAAATCATATATAGGGCTGATATGTGCCTCAAAAGATAGATCAATATCAGATTTGAGCACTAAACAAGCTCCTTTAAAGAACCTCTTAAGGGTTTTTAGCAAAAAACCAAGTACAAGTTGTAGATCTGATATCTAAGACTGCAGATCTACTGAAAAATACAGATCTAGAAAGTTTGGTTGGTCTGATATGATCAATATAATATCCTCCTTTAACAGATCCTCAAAGTGAAAGGCATATCCCCTTCACTAGTAAATCATCTCTCCAAATGGTGTGCCAAACCACCCTGCAACTCCTCCTACAGAAATAATGCAGATCTGGAAGTAAACTGCATTTTAGGGATGAATAACCAGTTGTCTTGATGCCAATATCTGAAAATAAGCTCAATGGCCCTCAATACTATCCTCCCAATGGAAAGGAAGCCTCCTCCACTGAAAATGAGCAATGAGATGGCCTAGATCTAGAGATCTAATCACCACTTGCTACAACCTGCAAAAACAACCAAACCCTCAACAAGATTTGCGCTGTAAAAGAAAGATGAAGCTTGGACTTAAGCCTAGACAATGTAGTACAAGACTCCTCCAAGAGCTCCTCAATGGAATAGGTGGGATTCCTTATCAGGAACACCCTGTGCTAAATAGCACTCTATCTTAGCTAAACAGCAAGAGAAAGATATATGTCTAAACAGACCATACATTCAGAAATATAATAAACCCAAAAACATAATGAATATGGTTTCCATTATCTTCCTTAAATAGAATATGAGCTTTCAAACCCTAATCCCCATCCAAAAAGATCACTACATTCACACAAAGCATCTCCATCTAAAACTACGTTGATCCTCATTGATGACCACTCCTCCATGACAGCATTGTTGATTTGGTCAAGGTTGACCCAATAAAAGTGATCCAGCCCCTTTCACACCAAGGATGCTTTAATTAAGTTGCCAAGATTTGTCTCTTTCACATTTGGCATTGATTTATTCATTATTAAGGAGAATAATGGACCTCCTTTGCCCTCTTATTCTTTAAAAAAAGCAATAAAGAAAAATTGAATATTCCAATTAGCTCATGACTAATTGGGAATATTACATAAAATTACATTTCCCTAAAACAAAAATATGAAGTTGTTGGGTTGTAATTGAGAAAAAAATAGAGGTTTCCAACTAGGCGGCCTGCGAAAAACCAAAAAATTATAGAAATATAAAGCAACATGAATACCTAAAAGTATTAGTGAAAGCGGTAGAGGAAAACAAGCACACCCACAACTTGGGAAGAATATATAGAAATTTTCACTAGTAGAGTCAGTAATATATTGGTGGGTACCTATCAAAAGGGTGGTGTTGACGGTGTTGGAAATTTGTCAACCAATAGGGTCTCCCCAATGTGAAGTCCTAGTTAGACCTCACATTGTTTGGAGTAGGAGCTCCAACTAGAAATATGACCTATTCCATTATCCTTATGCATTTTCCTTGGCTTCCATTATTAACATAAGAGGTTATACAAACATTCTTTAAACAAGAAATTAAGTTGACACTGTGAGGCATACAATTGTGATGTATATAAAATAATTTCATGGTAAGGAGAAAGAGAGTGAGCCTCTACAAGAAAAGTAATAGTAAAATCCAAACAAAGACACACAAGAGCATAAGAGGACCATTAGTTAGCCTCAATTTAGTTCACAAGATCACTATGATCATAAAACTAAATACAACACACCTTCAACAAGATAAGTACGAAATCCACTGAAAAAGTTCAATTTTCTTAGTACATATGAACAAAACATATACAACAAGCATCTAAAGAATAGTCTTACGACATTCACTATACATGCATGAAAATGTGATGGCTCATCGAGCTTCATATATTAATTGGAAGTGCCAAGATAAAAATGTACAATGTTGCCACGCTAGCCCCAATAGTGGAACGTTAATTCACCACTTGCTCCCCTAAAGAAAGATATTCTCTTCTAGTTCAGTGCTAGATAAGACAAGGTGGGAAGTTCAAGTCCAAAAATTCCTTTTGCTTCAGTTATGAGGGTGTATTTATAACAAAAGAGGTGACTCTCCACCTCCCATGTGACTCTTGACCTCCCTTATGACTCTTTAGCTTATACAATGACTTTTCAAATTCTTGCATGACCTTTGAGCTTCTATATGACTTTAGAACTCAATAGTGACTCCTCATATTCCATGTGGGACCCTTGGTCTTCCACATATTTACATTTTCTCATTTTTGGAAATTACACAATTACATTCCACGAATGATGTGGCAAGACACTATGATACATGACTCTTGATATGACACTAGTACAAGCCATGACTTGGCAATGATGACATGGAATTTCATGATGATGTGGCATTGCCAAGTTTCTCTTATTGTTTCTTTCTCTTCAATCTTCATTACAAATCTTGCATGTGTTTCATTTTCATCCTTCAAAAGGTTGATTCATATAGAGTCTTCATCAGATCATCATCTTTGATCATTTGTAGTAAGTTAGTGTCCTTTCATATTCTTGCTTGATGACTTCTTCATGGTTCCAACTTTACAAGTTTATTCCCATATGATCTCCTTCTCTTCCTCTCCAAACATCACCCTATTATGTCAAGATGTAGTACATGCAAGTGAAATCCACTTGTGACAAGACAACATCAGTCTAAAAATCTCCTAGTCTAGCTTTCTTCATGAAAATGATTGATTGAGCTAGGATTGGGCACTAGGTTGGGAGGAAGACTCAGCTCTTGTGTAATGCACAACTCTAGGGGCCAGGGGTGATGGACTGAAGCTTGATACTATGCAATGTACAGTTCTAGAGGCCTCTTTAAGATGACTGCAGAGTTGTGGAGGTTAGTGAGGCAGTCTTGAGCCTTGAATTTTTCCAATGCACAGTGTAAGAGAGAGAGGCCTAGGGATTATGTAATTTTTTTTCTCAAGGAGGAAGGGACACATCTTGAGGCTCACCATTGTTCAATACACGGAAAGAGATTTACTAGAAGGCTAAATTGTGCAGTTGTGGAGGTCAAGCCAAAAAGGTTGAGCATTGAAATTGTGTAATGTGTAGTCCTTCGAGGCAAGGACTTATCATTGCATAATTCCAAGGGGAAATGGATTAGCTTGATGGTTGACACTGTGTAGTGCATATTTCCAAGAGGTTGAGTGAGGTCAAGTTGATTGGGTAGGAATTTTCCATAGTTTACTAAGTGTGGGATTAGTGACATAGAAGTGAGACCAGGATTGAACTTATGGATGATCACACACACTCAGAATAATTGAAGACACAAAATTGAACACTCAGTGCACAAGAACAACATGATCCCATCAATGCGACATTAATGCAACGACCTCCTCCAAGTGAGACACTTAGGATGTACTTTGTGATGATTATGACGACACTAGTACGACAATGCAAAAAAATTTGGGAATGAGTTTAATACATGTCTATATGATAGATAGGTCCCATTGGTGCCAAATTTACAAATTGAAATGACCCATAACTCTACTTTTACATAGTGTGACACTTCCCATTTCTGAAAGATGACACTTGCGACAACAAGAGAAAAGTGAAAATGACACTTGTAAATTCCAATGACATTGAAAGTGACACATGCCTGAGTGAAGATAACATGAAAATGACAATTATTAAAGTGAAAGGAAGCTAAATCAACAATCGTAAACATGGAAGAGACACTTGCGAAAGCGAAGGTGTGCAAAAGTGACAATTGGAAAAACTCACTGAAATAGAAATACAATCACAACCAAAAGTGAGATATTGTCAATTGAAAGTGCGCACTAACTATAGACATAGGTTGAGCATTGCACAGACACTATCTTTATGGTTTGTGCTATGCCTGTTCAAGTTTGTGTAAAATAATGTGCTCACGTACTTGTTACGGAAGGAACATGTGTGATAAAGTGACTTCAAAACTTAGAAACCAAGAAGAAGACTTAAACACGTAGCATAACATTAATCGATCATGAAGTGCTTATGGAATGACATATCGTTAGATCCTTAATAGGCTCCAAAATTCACATGTAGGAAAAATTTGGAGGGTGTTGATCGCAACATCAACACTTGGTGACACACTAGTAGAATTCCATCTTCTCTTTTCAAGTTTTATCCTTAAGTGAGAAGTCTCAGTCCTTCAGGAAGTATTGATTTTCCATACAAATTACCCTGGTTTTTCTACTTGGCCCAGTTGAAGATATAGTCCCCCCTATTCTTTGCTCAACTTTGCACATTCACAAAACTTTCAAAATCGCAATTGTTTTTATTCGGGTGAAGGGTAATATAAATTACGAGTTTAAGATAATTAAACTCTTATTTTTCATATCTAGTGTTTATTCACTACCGGAAAACCTGGACAGTAACCTGTGTTGAAATGGTAGCAAGAAATGGCACCCCAATGGGGCTTCAGAATTAATTTTCCCTTAATTAAATTAGAAGTAAATTGTAATTCCACATCACATGAAATCTTGTAAGTGTTAACTGAGTCAAAAATACTTAGTTAGCTCAGTCAATTCAAGTTGAGGGTAAAACTGGAGGCATGTAGAGTGCACTCTAAGTTTTAGGGGGTGCAATTATATTTTATTTTGAGTTTTAATTAGTTAACTCAATTATTTGAGTTAAAATCAGTTTAACTATTTCTAACTGAGAGATGAGCTAATGATAGGTCCAGTGAATTAAATTTGATTCAATTCACAAGAAGTGGTCAATCAGTTAACTGATAATTCACTATAAATATTTATTGCATGTAATTTCTAGGGAAGGCCCAGTTGAGATTGGGGTTAAAGGGAAGATAACTATCAGTTGTATAATTAGAAAATTGTACAGGTCATGCATGATGTCATCAGGATGTGTTAGATGAATTGCACAATCAATTCTTGGTAATTTCATAATTAATAGGGCCACAATTCCTCCAAGAATACATAAGCAAGTTTGGTTAGGCAGAGGCAAGCAACTAGTTAAATATTGCACCAAACTTGCCTATATGAGAGTGAGACAGTCAGCAGTGTGCAAAGGTTTAGCATGAAGAGAAATAGCATTGTATTGCTTCATGTTCTTGAATTTATGAAATATACATATAGTGGGGTTTTTTAGTTGAGGCTTTCCCCAGATACATCTTGTGTTGTGCGATTGATAATTATTTTTCTTGCTTTTTTATGTGATTGTGCAATCGTAATTGGTTTCCACAATTTGTAGAATTGATACAGTATTTTGTTTTAGTACATTAAAAGATCAGCTGATATATTTAGATATTTCTACATGGTATCATAGTAGGAATCATTATGGAAGAGAAGAACCAGAGTTTGTTTTGAACAGGTGAATCAAATTTTCATATTTATTCTTCAGGACCAGCAACAGATCAAGATTTCCTTCACTGGCTTGAGACTCGAATATGCCTTTAAGGGAAATTGAAATTACATAGCATGGGAGGATAAGATGGAGGTAGTGCTAGAGGAAAATGGATTGGAGGAATTCACAGACAGTGATATTCTCCATCCCACAGCAGCATATGTTTAACTTCTTCATGCATGGAAGAATAATGTAGCAAAGGTGAGAAGGATTTTGTTAGAAGGAATTCAAGATCATATTGTCTCAAATCTCCATGGAAAGTCAACTCCATATGCTATGTGGAAGGCCTTAACAGATCTGTTTTAGAAAAACAGCTACCACGGGAAGTTGGCGCTGAAGGAAAAGCTCAGAAAGATCAAAATAGGGAAGGGAGAAACAATTCCAAAATATTTGATGAAGTTCACTCAATGTCGAGATGAGCTTAGTGTTGGGGTGACAGTTTCCTAGGATGATTTGGTGAGACTAGAAATTCTAGGCCTTCCCAAGAGTTGGTAGAGCTATGAGGACTCGATGAATGGGAGGGAGAAGCTACCAGACTAGGAGAGATTTTGGTCTAACTTGGTACAAGAAGAGATTTGACGAAACACCAAAGATGGATCCTCATCAAAGATTGATGATAAGGAGAATTTTTCCTTGGCTAGAAAGGCAAAGAAATGGAAAGGGAAGGTGTCATATTACAAATCATATTCCAGTCAAGAGGGAAAGAAGCGAGACTTCTCAAAGGTAAAAAAATGTCACTTTCATAAGCTTCGACACTATGCTACAAAGTGTTCACACAGGACTACCAACAATAAGTCCTCAGGAGGAGTGGCAAGTGAAGTAGTTGCCTCTCAGTTCAATTTGAATTTCACCCTCATAGCATGCATGGTGTCATCGATGATGGGTTTTTTGTGGTACTTAGATAGTGGAGCTTTATTCCATATGACCGACAACAAATAATTATTCAGTAGCTTGGAGGAGAAGGATCTCCAGATGCACATCGAGATGGGAGATGATGGGAGGTACAGCGCTACAGGTGTAGGTATAGTTACCTTTCAGAGGGAGTTAGGTACTCCTCTCACATTAAAATATGTCATGTATGTTCTTGGTTTAAAGAATAATTTGTTTTGTGTTGCTATGTTGGAAGACCATGGCTATGATGTGATATTCAGTGAAGGAAAAGCGTTATTTCATCAAAAAGCCATTGGAAAAGTGAAAACGATTGGGGTTCGAGTAAAGAACCTATACAAATTGGATGTAGAAGTATGTGATTCCTTAAACATGAAATCAGAAAAGGTGGAGAGTTGAAACATCGGTGAGTTACTGCATAGGATATTGGGCCATCTACACCATGGCACTTTGAAGATCATGTAGCAGATTTCTACAGGACTTCCAAAGTGTGCACTTGCACAATGAGATACATGCAAAGGGTGTACATTGGGGAATTATACCAAAGCCACCTTTCACGATAAGAGAATTCGAGCAAAGGTGATCCATGAGAGAGTTCACTCAAATGTGTGTGGAACATTCTCGACATCTTCCACAGTAAAACACAGGTATTATGTGATTTTTGTAGATGATTTTTCACGCAAGTGTTGGATTTTATTCATGTAGAAGAAAGATTATACATTCTCCAAGTTTTGTGAGTTCAAGGCACTTGACGTGAAAGATATAAGGAAGAAGGTGAAGGCTATGAGGAGAGAAAATGGTGGATAATATGTCTCTAACAAATTCAATGACTTTTGTGCTTCAGAAGGAATTTGAAGGGGATTGATATCACCTCATAACCCACAGTAGAATGGGGTTGTTGAAAGGAAGAACAGAACTATCGTGGGAGCATCACGAGCTATGTTGCATCATCAGGGCCTATTGTTGCATCTATGGGTGGAAGCATTAAATATAACAGTATTTTTGTAGAATAGAATTCCTCATCGGATACTTGGGATGAGTACACCAGAGGAAACCTTTTCAGGTAAGAGACCAGATGTGTTGCATTTTAAAAATTTTGGTTCATAAGTTTATTTCCATGTGACCAAATATGCCAGGAAGAAGCTAGATCCATATAACAGCCCTTCCCGCATCTACCCAAGTAATCAACCAACCAAGGTAAACATGTGACGAGAGACTACTAATATGAGATACAACCTCCTAGATGACCTTAAGGGAGTGGAAACGGTGGAAACAACACAAACACACCTTACATAAAGTCAGTCTCCCTGTCCCCTGAGGGAGACTGACTTTTTTACCCTTGTTATCCATAGCCACAGGAATTCCAAGGAAATGTAGCGGTCAGGGCCCCAAATAGTCAATTTTGTGCCTGCAAGTCCAGGATTTGTGTCACCTTTTCAGCCCCAAAGCCCAGGTCACTGCCCAGAACTTCATGAAACTTTAGGAGATGATAAATAACATTAAAAAAATGGTACGAAAGCAATCACATCATCAAGAACTCATCTGGACCCCTCCTATCCATGACGGGAATTTCATCAAACATGTCACAAACATTGCATCTACATCTATAAATAGAATATTTAAACATAGGGTCTCATACTTATCTAAGAATCGCTAAGAATCATTGCTCCCTTACATCATAAGCTGCAATACAATCTATTTGACCATAGATACATTGTGCATACATTTATAATTAAAAACATGGATAGATCCATACATCATCACTAATAAAATACATGCTTATAACCTGCATAATAACAAAAGAAATACCATGGATACAACAACAATAGAATACACATAATAACCTGTGTAATTATACATCAAATCCCAAAGGAATGAGCTCTTAATTTCTGAATGTAAAAACCAACCGAAGATGGGACTTCCACGTTCCACCCGACCATAGATTGGCTGAGCCAAATCTCTCTTCATCCAATCACCCCCATGCCATATTCCAAGCATGAATGTGGTACTCATAACCAACTAAAAATAACCAAACAAGCATGAATGCTACCGAAGTTCTTTGCCTAAACCATGAGGAATTTTCCTATCTCCTAGTCTCTCAGGCTTTACCGTAATCCAAAATCTGAATTAGGGATCACTATACCATAAATTGAGACATACTCCCTAGGCTTTACCACACATCCCATCCCAGGACTACTAGGCCAAAAGGAAGAGCATCGACCTCTCAGGTTTTACCGCAATCCATCTCGGATCACTAGGACCTAACTGAGGAAAACCACCTCTAGGCTCTACCATATATCTCGCCATTAACAGGCAAGGATTCCTAGGCCAACCAAGGAAACACACTATCAGGCTTTACCGTAACCGACATTCTTCTTCAAGCATTACTATGCCATGTGTTATATCAATTTAGAGATCCACCTTAGTAGGCTTTGAATCCAATCTAGCAATCAAGCTCAACCAAAGTATGAGAACCCATCTCATCAAGGTTATCCAAAAATGGAAAGGCTAGCTTGAATACACTATCACATCTAGAAAAAACCCATGCCAGGACAGAAAAGAACCACATGTAATACCATGCATTCCATATCCAGTAAGGAAAATACACATGCAAATCGATACCTGCCAAGAATCTTGTTGTAGCTACTTGATTCCTGCTCCTCCTTGCTTGCCTTCTCCTTTTCCTGCTTTCTTTCCTTTCTTGGTCCAATACCAAAATGCTCCAGAAACTCTAAGTGTCCAAAAGTGAGAGAGAGAGAGAGAGAGAATAATGAGATAGCTCCAAAAAATGCACAAACAAAAGGTACCAACTGATCCTCAAAAGCCTTTTTATAGAAGAGGCCTCTATTTTCTTCATTTTCCATTGTTTTCCTTCAATTTCCTCCTCACATGCAACCTATGACCTTTCATCTCCCTTTTCTCCTAATTTCCATTATTTTCATAAATATTTGTGCCAAAAATTCCATTTTTCCTTTCCAAAGCCTTTTCCTTTGCTAATTTCCTTAACCATAATAAACCAAATGAACACCCCCCTAGGATTTTTTTTCCCAACATTCATCTTGGAATAAGTTTCCCATCAACCATGGTTATTATTTTCAACTTTATTACATGGAATTTTTACCAGTGATGTTACAAAACCTCCCCCTTGGGGGACACCATCCTCGATGTTCAATCACACATATACCTCAGCAAAACTACTGGAAGACAACATACTACTCATGGAGCTTTATATCATAGCTCGATGCAGTATTTACAATGATCACCCTCTTGAAAACAAACCCATCATGAAAACACAACAACATAACATCATAGAAACAAGATAGTTATACTGACACGACACCCATAACACTTATTGGAGATTTATAACACATCTCATAGAAGTATTTACATCCATACACATGTGTACATATATCCTACCATCACATTAAAACATATATCAAAACATCGCCAAGACATATGCTAAACAAAAACCAACATCACACTAAAACTTCTTTGCCTCAACCAACAAACAAGGAAGGATACATGGCCTGCATATGATCCACCATACCCCATGTAGCTTCATCGGGTCCAAAGTGCTTCCATTTCACTTTAACTTTCTCTATTTCTCGATTATGAAGCATGAGAACCTTTTTCTGCAATATATACTAAGGCTCCGGCTGGAATTCTCCATCAGGTTCCACCTACAATACAGACCATTCAATCACATGATCAACATATTTAACATACTTAATAAAATATATATGTAATATTCCCAAATTTTCAGATCATATTTGGAATATTAGAGCCCTTGATTTTCTTAATAAATTAAGTAAATAAAGGGGTGGAGGGACGCACAAACCTCAAAGATGAATAAAATCCACTTTTAATGTGTGCATGTGGATATTTTAGATCTAGATCTAGAATCATGGAATAGTGGAGCAGCTCCATTAATGGAGATAATGTCTCATTTATGAGACAGATCATGGAGGATGAAACAGTCAAATAAGATCATGGATCTTAAATATAAAATCATGAGGATCTTTGATAAGGTCAAATAAGATCATAGTGCATTCAAAGAAGATCATGAAGCACTTATGATAAGATCATGGAGGAAGTGATGCATTTAATGCACATATGATGGAGAGGGGGATCACCCATGTGAACATGATGGAGGACATGAAGCGACAGCACAGTCAAACATAAAGACTTTTTCCACATGTACAGCGCAGTTTTGGAGTGGGCCTAGGCTATGGAAGGCTCATGCATATAATGAAGGTGAAGGCACAATGGAAGGCATGATTTGGGATTATTCATCTCTTGATCTGTTTAGATCTATATTTTTCTTAGGACATTTCTATGCAAACTTGGGATGTTTAGTAGAGTTTGCAGTGATGTTTAGCACAGGGTTTTCCCGAGCAGGAATCCCACCTCTTTCTTTGAGTAGCTCTGGAAAGAGGATTGTTCTTCATTATTTATCAGGCATTGGTGCCATCTTCAGGAGGTTATTTCTAGCATTCAGCTAGGAAACGAGTGGAGGATTCATCCTACCACTTTGTTCTTTAGATCCAGCCTTTCAGGAGTAGCAGATCTACATCTAGCATTCAAAACATTGGGTTTTACCTCCATGCAGCAGCAGTCCCTTCAAGGACTGCACAGTTTAGTCCTATAGATCTATTATAGGAAGGAAGTTTCTAGTATTTCAGCTGGAAATCCTATGAGGGATAATCTCCTCGCATTGGATCTATTGTTTCCATCACTCGGGAGCTGATTTGACATATCTAGCAGCAGGCTATTGAGCCTCCCTCTTTGACAATGCAGTTTTCTGAAACTGTTGTTCATCCAGCAGCTATTTTCAGTGGAGGAGATTGGAGGATATATATCTTGAGCTTTTAGCCCAATGATCTAGTGAAAGGGTTAGCCCTTCTTGCATAGATATGATTGTACATCATTGTATCCATCATATCATCAAATCTAGATTTAGATCTGCATTCCCAGCAGCATATATGTGAAGCCCTAAGAGGGTGGTTTTCTTAGACTTACAGATCTGAGAAATCTCTTCTGGGTTATCTTGGGAATCCATCATTGAGCCTAGATCTACAATTCAAGCATCATCGGAGCTCCCATTCTTCCTATATCTAACTTTATATCTTTCAGTTAGTTGTAGTCGAAACAGTTTCAGCAGGGAAAGCGCAGTTTACCTTCTAGCAGATCAGTAGTTATGCAGTCCCTCTTGGGAAATCATTGCAGGGTCATTCTAGGCCACCCTTGTGGCTTGAGTGTCTCATATTTTGAGCACTGTTGTACTTTCTTTTTCACCTCCAATATAATAAAATGGCTCAGCTATTTTTGTGAATTTTGATGTGTATATAGATTTATTTTTTACTTTGCTGCAGTTCTTATATTGTGTTTAAGTATTACTGCATTCTCCCTTTTGGGATATTACAGTGGTATAAAAGCATGATCTTTAGCTCAGCTTGTGGACACTTCATCTTTGCATCAAAATAAGAAGCAAATAGATGAGATCTATCATGGAGGAGGATAATTATGCCACTCCTTTCTTTAGATCCATGCAATATCTTCTAAGGAGGTCAATCAAATGAAGAATGAAGGACAGAAAGAAGATCCAAGAAGAAGATTTGATGAGGAAGGTCCAATCACTTCCTATCAACAAAGAAGAAAAATGGAGAATTATAGATCTCCTCATAGATCTACTATGCCCACTATTATCACCAAAATTGTACCTAATTAGCTACTGATTTGACAACTTCAATGTAACTATTTCAAACCAATCTTGTGACTGAGGCTTAGCCTCCTCAGTCTGAGAGGGCTCTGTCAAGGGTTGATGATATTGAGTAAAGATATAGATATATGGCTAACTCTATTGTTTGTATCTTGGTTTTGTATCCTTGCAGGTTGAAAAGATGAAGGCTTGCTACCATTGGGCTTATGGAGTCAATGATAGGGATAAAGATAACAATGGCTCTCCTTGTGGAAGCTGAGGCTTGAATATATTTCAATGAAAGAGTAACACATTCAGGAAAATCCAAATAACTTGAGGTTCAAAGGAAGTCAGAGCATGTAATACATGAATTCTGAGTAATGAGACATCAAGGTATTGAAAGGAAAATATTAAAAGAGATTCACCATAGCTCAGTACTTAAATGAAGTCAGAGCATGAACAACCATGAATTCTGAGTAATAAGCATTAAGACATTGAAGAAATCCTTTCAAAGATAGGACCTAAAATTCATTTGACCATAGTTTAATACTTGAAGGAAGTCAGATCATGAAATGCATGAATTCTGAGTAATAAGCATTAAGACTATGGAAGAAAAAAACATTTCAAAGATAGGACATAAACTCATTGAAATACACTAAGAATCTCAGGTCAAGAAAAGTTGTATTGCTTCTGTATATATATCAGTAAATCCAAAGCTTTACAAAAGTAGTTTGCTGAAATCACATTTTCCAACCATTCATACATCAAATCACGCACTACTTATAGGCATCTAGCCTTTACATCTAATCTTCCAAGTGGCTAGACCATTAAAATTTATTACTGACACCAAATCTAACCACTAACTATATTATTAACACTAGAACTGACACCTTTCGAATTAGGAGTTAGAGTCCTACTATGACTCAAACACCTAATTATTACATTTAATCCAAAAATGATCCAAAAATTCCTCGAAAGGAATCATGTCTTTCAACCATGATGGCCACAAACAAAACATTAATACTCTGATTGTATTCATGAAGCTACTCTGCCTACTATTAAGGAGCTGTCAGTTTGATTATATGGCAACATAGTGAACTGGTATCTTCGAACAAAATATCTCCGCTTTGAAAAATTTTGATCTGATAATCTTTGTCATTTCCCTGATGCTCTTTTTCATTCTCATGGAGAATAGCTTTGAAATATCTGTTTACTTTTCTCCTTCTTCCAAAATTAACCACCAAAATTAACCTTGCTGTCAAAACAGAGTTTTGGGCTACTTTTGTAGCTAGTTTCGTAGCACAAACAAAAAAGGTGATGTGTGGTAATCCTCTACTATTCTTGACCATTGGAGGATGTTAAGTGATAAAAAACCATTAAACACAACCCTCAAAGCTCTTCCTCCCTATCAGTTTAAGTATCTTAAAACCAAAAATAATTCTTCAGAAATTTTGCACCAGAAAATGGGCTTCAAGCCTGGCATATGCTGCAAAATTGCCTAACTTTTTCAGAGATTTGAAAAAACTTAGGATCTGAGCTCTGAAAATATCCATGATATACCTGCATGTAAATTATGATCGTATCAGACAAAAAATGGTCTATAATTCATTTTTACCTTCTTATTTACCAGCAGCTTCTTCATGAGCAGTTTTAATAGTTTTCTCCATAGTTCCTCTTTCCAAACCTTTCTTCTCTAATTCTGTCTTCATCATCTCCATATTTTCTTTCAACTCTTTGACTTGTCTCTGAAGACTTTTCCTATCTGCCTATAACCATAAATTTCTCTGCCTTTTGTGTGTCATCGTGATGCGTAAAGGTTGTGATTTCTTCAACAAGTTTTTGGCCTTTCCAATAGAATTTTCAAAATGAGTAAACTGATCATTCACTTTCTTTTCCACCTCATCTATCATTTGTCTATAATTCTTATATCTTTCCAACTCTCTTTTTATTTCAAAAAACTCTTCCCTAACTGCTCTTAATTGTTCTTCAAGAACCTCTTTTTCAGTTTGCTCTATGACTTTTTATTTTCCCTTTCTTTGTTTAATTGTTTCCTCCTTATCTTTAAGCTTCCCCTTTGGAAAGTATGCTTCAAATTTATTTTGGTTATTTCCTTTAGATTGACCTTTGTTTTCATTATTAACCTCTATCTCAATAGGGGATATGACTATGACTTCTTGTACTGCTGCCCTTTTTCCTTTATCTTCCTTCTGTTGTTTATTTCCAATGGTGATAGTCTCGAAAATCTGTGATCTAGTGAAAGGCTTTCTAAGTTTAAAAAGGAAACCTGAATCTTCTAAAGAAAAATCTAATTTCTTGGCTATAAGCCCCTTCCCTTTGACCTTGGATCCTTCTACCTCAGTTGCTTTCACTACAGGGGTTTCTGCAATGTCTATAGCCTCTAAGATGTCTTCAAGCCTACCTTTTCCTCCACTAGTTTCCTTTGTGCCTCTTTCATACCTTTTTGCTGCAGGTTTAGTCTTGCTAATTATGACATGCTTTTTAGCCTGCTTACTAATTTCTAGATGTGATGTTGTCTCTTGGATGCATTTAGCTTCTTCCTCCATGTGTTTAGCTGTGGATTTTAAACCGTCTTGTTGATTCCCTTCTAATTCTGCAGTAACATTCAGCTCTTGCCTAGAAGAAGGAGTTTTGACTTTAGAGGCTTTCCTTGGAGATAAATCATCCATGTCATAACCATTCATAAATAATAACGATGCCCAGTCTCTATCTAGTATACTTAATTCTTCCAGTACTAGTAATTTCATCAATCCATGGTGAAAGATGGAAGTTTCACTTCTTTCAGGTCTACCTTGCACTTTGTCTGCCATTTTTCCAAGACTTATAAAAAGGTAAAAAGGAATATCTATCAGATTTTTGCATGTAAAATGAAGTAACAGCTTGAAGTGATACATGTAAATTTTTTGGAATCTACCTTCAAATGCAAAATATTTTTTTTATGATTTTTAATAATTTAGAGTAGTTATCTCTAAGACAAGTTCTGGGAATCCCTACAGTTATAGTTATCCCTACATGTTCAGGCTTTAGATAATCATCACAACTTCTCAAATTAAACTTTGTAGCTTTAAACCATTCTTCTCCAGTCCTAGGGATCCCTGTTGCTTGAGAAATACTATCAGGCGAAATTGCCACATGAAGAAAACCAGCCTTTGTAGATGTTCCTTTGAAATTGAGTACGAAGTCTTGTGATACATGTTTGTGATGACCTTGCAACTTTTGATAGAACTGAATGCAGCCCGCTCTTGTAAAAATCTCAACGAAATATGGATCTTCCATGATTAAACTTGGACTTGTAGTCTCATATCTAAATGGCAAACCTCCTTTATTCACTTTTTTTGGTGTGGCCATTTCTTTTTGTTCTGCAGTGGTGGCCTTCTTTGTATTCTTACACCTGTTCAATAAAAATCCTTTGATGACAACGAGTTGTTATGGCAAAAGAGGGCTTACATGACAGAGGTTTTCTATGGGAGATGCAGATGACAGTAAGCTGCTTTGGTAGAAGCTTACAACAACAGAAAGTAAATAGTGAGAAATAAGGGATGAATTTGAAAAATAAGATGGGATTTATTAAGGAAATGGTGGTTGATGCCAAAACATGCCAAATACTTTTAATGATGACCCTATTCTAACAGCATGACCTCGAAAACCTCAAATTTTAACAACTCATCATTAAGCATAAAATCGTTAAAAGGTGACACAGCTTTCGTAGCGCACTTAGTTTTACAAGTGTCAGTTTTGCTACGAAACTACTAGGTGTTTCCGCGCAAAAACTATTAATTTAGAACTAAAATTGCTACAGACTCAGAAAATTTTAACAAGTGGCAAGATTTGAGACTTTAGGTCGATTTAAAGTATCTATTCATGATTTTTTCCTTTGATATGACTTGAGATAATCCCTAAAAACCTAAGACAACATTTGAAACTTATGCTAATCATAAAATTTATCATTTCATGATGCTATGCAATCTAACCAATCTAAATGAAAACTTGACACATTTCAAGTCATGATTTTGAAATTTTAGGGTGTGATAACACCCACTTTCTTTGGAGAAGGTGAAGGGTATAGCAATGAAGAAAGAAGAAAACCTGAGACTCAAGAGACTCTCAGTCTATATCTTAAAGAGTATAAAGCACAGTCTAGAGCATTCAAGGAGAAGCTAACTCTCCAACAATTCTTCAAAATCAAAGAATAAAGAGGATCCTATAGTAGCAATAGAAGAAAGAGGCATAATAGATTCTATTTGCCTACATTTGATGGATCTTCCTCAAGCACTGTTAAGGCTTGGAGGAAAGAGTTAGATGAAATTTTCAGGCTGCATCCTGTAGCTGAAGGAGAGACTGTTCAAATTGCAGCACTTCATCTTTTAGGTGAAGCCAATGTTTGGTGGTTTGGTCACATGGAGCATGCAAAGGTGACTAAATATTTAGATTTCTTTCACAAGTTGAGGAAGAAGTTTGATATGAGAAAACTAGAGATGTATCACAAAGAGACATTTCCTAAGGAAACAAAGGAGGATGTCAATCTTTTCACTCTGGACAAGAAGTCACTACATTCACCACCAGCTACAAAAGTACTTGCATCTGGAGAAGAGACACTTGCAACCTTGCAAGATAGTCTTGAGCTCTTGACACATAGATTCCCATGCATGATTCAGGAGATGCATGAGGAAAAGGAGGAAGATTCCAACACTGGTACACTTGGAGAAGAGTAGCCATCACTCTTACCAGTAGTTGGAGACACTATTGTCCTGGTTGTAGGAAATTTTGTATTTTGGCAAGATGTTTCCACACGTTAGTTGATCCAAGGTATGCATGAACTTTCATCACATATTTTTTCAGTAGATCTTATTGAAACTTATGAGGACATGCCATCAAGGCCAATGCATAACCAAGGGTTAGAACAAAATGTTGATTTGAAGCAGCAACATATCACAGCACAGAGGACCCTTGATCTAATCAAGGAGGAGATTAAGAACTATCCCAGTTCATCATTGTTAAGCTAAATTCAACCCTTTGAGTTGAAGTGTAGAATTTAAGAAAATGGGATGGACATGATCCTATGTACAATAACTGGTGGTGAGATCAGTATTGTACCTTGCTTTGAGACAGCACATGTATTACCATGCAGATCTGCAGCGTTGTCACTTAGTAGTTGTGAAAATGAAGAAGCCCCATCATTCTTGGAGTATTTTGAAGGTATCTTCACTCATGAAGCAATGGAGTTAAAGATAACAAATGGTAGACATCTTGAGATGAGGAATATTTTCTCATTTCTAGATGACCCTTTCTCAATGAGAATCTCACAGCTCAAAGAGAAACTTCTACCTGCAGCAGATCCAAAACTTCATTGGTTTTGGAGGGCCTTTGGTGAAAAGAGAATATCATTGGGAGATCTCATTGGAAGTGCACTTCAACATTTCATGGAGTGCAAAGTTCTTCAGCAGTTTGGGGAGGATGGTATTCTACAAAGGGAGGATACCATGATTATGTAGTACATCATTCATCATCCACATTGGGATGAGTGGGTGAGGGTGATAAGCAAGGGGTTGCATAACCACTTGTAGATTTATGACACGGGCCAACAAGATTGGTTATGTTGGTTGCCCTTGGGATATTTTTGTCACTACCCAAAGGCTCCTATTTCTTTGATCCCTGCCTTGAAAAACACTTATGAAATGAAGAAGGAAGCATGGTTGTGCTGGCTGCTCTTGGGTGAGTATGCTTACTACCCAATAGCTCATATTTTTCTGATTCATGCCTTGTGTATCAATGATAAAATGCAGCAAAAGAAGGCATGTTCATTTTGGTTTCCCTTGAGAGAGTTTGGCCATCACTTGACATCTCCTATGTCTATGTGTTTTGTATTGGGTAAAGCTTGGCATGATGCTCTCATGATGTGCATTGATGGTGTTTATTTGTATTGGGCTGATGTGACATTCCACATGTCAATCAGTATGTTTTCTCTCCATGATGCACATGAGGAGGAAAGAAAGTAGCAAGATCTCTTGTTGCTTTGGTTGCTTTTGGGGGAGTTTGGCTTGTCCATCTTACATGGAGGAGATGGAGGGTGGCAGCAAAGGGCCTTACTCTGGTGGTTACTATTGGGAGAATATGGTTTGACATCTTTTTCTACCCATATAACTCCTTTCCTTCTTTTGCATAGCATTGGAATGATGCTTGGATCCAACAAGGCCAACGAGGCTAAGGATGAGAGCATATCAATGCTCCATCAAATTCATAAAGCATGGGATAAAGAGATGTATTGTGAGATGGAGCTTTTCCTTTGTGGGAAGAACCACTTTATTTTATGTATCTCATGTATTAATGATGATATTGGAAATCATATGGTTCTCACTTAAAACTTCATGGTGAAAGGAGGACATCTAACCATACAGTTAGAGGTCATTCTATGTACTTTTGAAAGAAAAATTTGGAACCAAGTATGCATAACACATTGCAGAAAATGGAGGAAACCTCCCTTATGTGGATGTCATTTGGAGGGGAATAGATGGCTTTGCATCTACTTTTGGAGTTGCTTGAGGACAAGCAAAATTTTGCCAGGGGGACTGTAATATTCCCAAATTTTCACATCATATTTGGAATTTTAGAGTCCTTGATTTTCTTAATAAATTAAGTAAATAAAAGGGTGGAGGGACCCACAAACCTCAAAGATGAATAAAATCCACTTTTAATGTGTGCATGTGGATATTTTATATCTAGATCTAGAATCATGGAGTAGTGGAGCAGCTCCATTAATGGAAATCATGTCTCATTTATGAGATAGATTATGGAGGATGAAACAGTCAAATAAGATCATGGATCTTAAATATAAAATCATGAGGATATTTTATAAGGTCAAATAAGATCATAGTGCATTCAAAGAAGATAGTGCATTCAGCATTCAGGCCATTGGGTTTTACCTCCATGCAGTAGCATTCCCTTCAAGGATTGCATAGTTCAGTCCTATAGATCTATTAGAGGAAGGAAGTTTCTAGTATTTCAGTTGGAAATCCTGTGAGGGATCATCTCCTCACATTGGATCTATTGTTTCCATCACTCGGGAGATGATTTGACATATCTAGAAATAAGCTATTGAGCCTCCCTCTCTGACAGTGCATTTTTCTGAAGCTGTTGTTCATCCAGTAGCTATTTTCAGTGGAGGAGATTGGAGGATCTAGATCTTGAGCTTTTAGTCCAAGGATCTAGTGAAATGGCTAGCCCTTTGTAATGTTCCCTTTTCGAGAATATCACAAGTCTATTCCAGAGATAGAATGTGGGGGAATTTTCTAGATATGTCACCTTCAAAAAGAAGGGTGAGATACAGAGGCTACCTGGCCCTTCATAGACTCTATCTATAGATATGTGAAATTCCTTCCTCAGGAATTGCTGCAACAGTGTCCAAGGGGACGTTGTATAAGGGAGCCAGTGCAAAAATAAGGCAAACCAATGTTGGGATGCCTTAGAACATGTATCATACAGCTCCTACATAGAATTTGAGCTCAAAGAAATGCTTCTAGATGGGTTATACAGATCTCCCCAAACTACATCTCCTAGAAAGTGCCCAAATAAGAAGCAACAACTACTCTTTGCTCAAACAAGGAAATGACAGCGTTATTTCTAAGGAGTCATGTCACATGAAGATGAAATCAATATGTAAATATATGTGCAACAGAAAATGTAGACAAACTCTTGAGTAATCCCTTACTTAAAGCAAGCCAAAGAGTCCCAAGGAGACAATGTACATAAGAATGGTGAAAGCACTGCTCACATATTTTATTCTCACTAAGACTGCGCAGTCTATGAGAGGTACTGCAACAGTAAATATATGAACATGAAATATATAGAAATGTAGCTCAAATAAATATGGGGGAGAAAGGCTTCAACCCCTGAAAATACAATACAACAATCCCTTAAGGGGATTGGATGAAAACTAGACAAAATGGCAAATTTACCAAAATGTCGGAGTTGTTGGGCAGCTACTGCAACTTAATAGAAAATGGAAATGAAAAGAGCTTGCTAGATATGATTTCTTTGCTGAAATAACTCCTTTGTTCAATCTTCTAGATGAAAGGTTGATCCTTTCATTGAAGATCTCACCACCCACTAAAATGCTACAACCCTCACTGCAAATGCTCTCTATGAACTGTGCAGTCAAGGAAGAGGGATGCTCTTCTGCTGATGGAAAATGATTTTCCTGATGCCAAATATGATGGAATGAAGATCAAAAACTCCCTCACTGATCTCCCAAAGGAATGGAGACTCCATCCTCTGAAATACAATGTCGGAAGTAGTGTTGAGGAACCCTCCCCTGCAACACCTAGCAACACAACTCAACCACCAATGGAGACTATGCTGGAGCTGAATGGAATGCTTTGGCCTCAAGCCAGAATATGGGGAATATGAAGAGCAAGCTCTTCCAAAAGCTACTCTATGGAAGAGATGGGATTCCCACCCAGGAACACCTAGTTCTAGTAGCACTGCATCTCAGCTAAACAGCCAGAGAATGCTCTTGTCTGAGAAGACAAGAAAAATGATAATCAAAAGCATGAATGAGAATGGTTGCTTCATTCTCCTTTTAAACAAGTGAATGGTGTTTTTCCATGGACCCCACACCTTAGGGTTTCCTCTCTAGAATGATCTCCCTCTCATGCAAACTGCGCTGGCCCACCAAATGAACCTTATCTTCTCAACCTACGCAGTTAACTTGGCCTCTTCTAGAATTATCCACCTGCAATTTGTCTCTTTTCACACATGGGGTGTGAAATCTAGTTCTTTATTGATCCCTTTTCACATTATAAAGGTTCCTTATTTAGATTTTTATTATCAATGGGTTTCCTTACCCATTTATTCTCCTCCTAAAGCAAAAGCAAAAGTTTTTAATGTTCCATAAAATTTTGGAACATTACACCCTTCTTGCATAGATATGATTGTACATCATTGTAGCCATCATATCATTAGATCTAGCTTCATAACTGCATTCCCAACAGCATATATGTGAAGCCCTAAGAGGGTGGTTTTCTTAAACTTACATATCTGAGAAATCCCTTCTGGGTTATCTTGGGAATCCATCATTGAGCCCAGATCTACAATTTCAGCATCATCGGAGTTCCCATTCTGCCTAGATCTGACTTTCTATCATTCAAGCAGTTACAGTCCCAACAGTTGCAGCAGGGACAGCGTAGTTTACCTTCCATCAGATCAGCAGTTATGCAGTCCCTCTTGGGAAATCATTGCAAGGTCATTATAGGCCACCCTTGTGGCTTGAGTGTCTCATATTTTGAGCACTTTTGTACTTTCTTTTTCACCTCCAATATCATAAAATGGCTAATCTATTTATGTGCATTCTGATGTGTATATAGATTTATTGTTTACTTTGATGCAGTTCTTATATTGTGTTTCAATATTATTGCATTCTCCCTTTTGGGATATTACAATATATGAAAAACATCATGGACTTTCACTATGGAAGGCAATGCAAGTCAATAGGACATTGGTCTGATCCTCTGAATGATCTTGAAGGATCCACAAAATCGTGGTGTCAGCTTAAAACATGATCCAATCCACAAGGATCTCTTCTTAGGCTTGATGCGCAAGTACACGTGATCCCCAACCTAAAAATCCTTGAAAACCCTATTCATGTCTGCATAACTCTTCTTCCTATCGTGTGTTTCCTTCAAGTTATTCTTGATCTCCTACATTTCTTATTTCATTTTTTCCAACATATCTGATCCAATCAGTACCTTGCTAACCAGATCACTCCAACTGATAGGAGTGTTACAACTCCACCATACATAGCCTCAAATGGACTAATCTTCAATGACTCCCTATACTCATCATTGTAGGCAAACTCTACCAGTGGAAGATACTCTTCCCACTTGCATTGTTGATGCATCACATACATCATCAACATATCCTCTAGTATATTGTTGAACCTTTCAGTATTTACATTTGTCTGCGGACGATAAGTTGTTCTAAAGGCCAACTCAGTGCCCAAACCTACAAAAAACACCTTCCAAAACTTGGAAGTGAAATTTTCATCCTTTTTTGACATGATCTTCTTCATAACATCATGCAATCTGACTATGTCTCTGATAAACACTTGTGCTAAATCACTAGTTGAATAAGTAGTTTTCACTGGAATGAAATGTGAAACCTTTGTCAACATTTCCACCACAACCATAATGGAATCATGATGTATAATTGTCTTGGGAAAACCTGTGATGAATTCCATGGAAATGACCTCCCATTTCCACTCTGGAATTGCAATCGGTTGTATCAGTCCACCTGGATGTTTACACTCTGCCTTAACCATGTCACAATCCAAACATATGGCTATAAAATTTTCCACATCCCTCTTTAGATTCAGCCAATAATAGAATCTCTTAACTACATTTAATGTCTTTTGGTATCTTGGGTGACCCTAATATGGTTCCACGTGAAACTCCCTCAAGATCACCTTCTTGAGCTCATTATTGTCTGGTACATATATCATGTCTCTAAATCCAACCAATCTATATGTTGTGAGACGGTAATCCAAATCCTATACAAGTGTACCTATATCTATACATGTACTTGTACCACATGTGCCTATACCTGTTCCAACACTTGTACCTGTACAAACACTGTTATCTATACCTGTACTCTGCTGCAACCTATGCACAATCTCCATATACCTTTGATCATGTTGACTTGCATGCAAGATCCTATCATGTAAGTCTGTCCCATAAGATCTCATAGCTGCTATGTAATTTACATGTACCCTCCTGCTAAGAGAATTTGTGGCCCTATTCTCCTTTCCCTTGATGTATCTGATCTCGAATTCAAACTCACTAATCGTAGCCAACCATCTAGCCTGCTTGGAATTCAGATTCAGTTGGTCAAACAAGTACCTGAACCCAATGTGGTCACTCATTAACACAAACCTCCTGCCAAGAAGATAATGCCTTCACATCTTTAGTGCATGTATGATCGTTTCTAGCTCAAGATCATGGGTTGGGTAGTTATGCTCATGCTCATTCAGTTTTCATGACTCATAGCATACCACTTGTCCCTCTTACATAAGGACCCCACCAAGTCCTCTCTTGCAAGAATATGTACATAATACAAACTCTTTTCCAGATCTGCAGTATTTAACACTAGAGCATGTATCAACAACTTCTTAAGCTGCTCAAAGCTGGCCTCACACTCCTTTGTCTAGTAAAAATTATTAATTTTCCTTTGCAATGATGTAATAGGATAAGAAATGTGTGAGAATTTCTTGATGAACCTCCTGTAGTAACCTGCCAATCCCATGAATGATCCATCCTCATCTACATTCTTAGGAGCTACCCACTCCATGATGGACCTTATCTTCTCTGGATCTACTGTAATTCCCTCCTTGGAGACAATATGTCCCAAGTAGTGTACCTCATTCTGGAAGAAGTTGAATTTGCTAAGATTAGCATACAACTGATGCTCTCTCAACAACCTCAACATTGCTGCCAAATTCTCGGCATGCTCTTCCTCATTTTTAGAATACAACAATATGTCATCAATAAACACAATCACAAACTTGTCCAAATAATGGCGCAACACATTGTTCATCTAACACATAAATGTAGCTGGGGCATTAGTCAAACTGAATGGAAATACACCAAAATCATAACTCCCATACCTGGTCTTGAATGTGGTCTTGTAGTCGTCCTCTTCTTTGATGCGTACTTGATAATATCCTGATCTCAAGTTGATATTAGAGAAAATTATTTATCCCTTCATCTGATCAAACAAATCATCAATCCTTGGTAATGAGTACATATTCTTGATGGTCACTCTGTTCAACTGTTGGTATTCAATGCACAATCAAAGACTGCCACCTTTTTTCTTCACGAACAGCACGTCCCCATAGAAATACACTTGGCCTAATGTACCCTTTGTCAAGAATCTCTTTCAGTTGCAAATTTAATTCTACCAACTTAGGTGTACTCATCATGTAAGGTGATTTAGATGCTAAAGTTTCCCCTGACACCAACTCAATAGAAAATTATACTTCCTTGTGAGGTGGAAACTCTAAAATATTTGCTCGAAACACATCCCGAAATTGCTGCAAAACTGGATTCATGTTCAACAAATCTGCATCCTCTACTTCCTTACCCTTGTCACTAGAGATATGAACTGCAAATAGCACACACCCTTTCCTATGAATGTGCTTGGCCTGCATGGTTTTCACCATCCTAAATGATGTGGCTTTATTCTTTCCCTATAAGACTCTTGGTTCCCCATTGTCATCCAAGCACTCAATAGCTTTGTCATAGCAATCTACCATGGTATTGTGAAGGTATAACCAATCCATACCCAATAGTACAGTGTATGATCCCAATGGAAATATGTTCAGTTGTGTTGTTGTAGGCATTCCATTTAACTCAAATGTACAAACTCTTACCCAATGGTGAACTCTTTTCTCCGTACCTGTGTCCAACTGCACTATCCAAGATTCTGCATGCATTTCCTTACTCAAACCACACTTATCCACCAATTCATGAATAACATAGCTATAATTAGATCTAGGGTCAATTAAAATATAAATTACTTGATCACAAAGCTTATTTTCCATCTCAATGATAGATGCATGGTTCTTTGCCTGCCTATTTTCCCCAACGGCATAAATACGAGGAATTCTCTACACAATATCCCCAATGGTTTGCACCTATTTTGCACTATATATCTTAGGCCTACCACCCTGGTACTATAGGAAGTTTCTCCTAAGGTTCTCCTCACCACATGTCCAACACTCCAACTGTCATGTGCCATTACCTCCATAATGTTGTTGTGATCCATGTCCCTGCCTAGATGCATTAAACTTATTCTGAGGTGCCACATTCTCTTTCTCATCTACATTCTGAGGGATTTCCCTCTTAGGATTATATTTACCTTTACCTTTATCTCTCCCTTTCCATCCTTGTTTATACTCATTCTTGTGCTTCGACCTTTCATAGCAATGCTTCAAATTCCCAATGCCCCCCTCAAGTGTATGAGGCTCGTCATACTCAATCTGATCTCTGAATGCTAATGGAAAACCACTGACAAACCACTCAACTTAAGCCTTATCATCCTCAATATATGGTACATACCTCAATATCTCCAAGAACTTTGTCATGTACTCCTCATCTGTCATTGATCCCATCTTTAGCTCATAAAATTATTTGGCCTTGTTGTCGCAGTACCTCTCTGACAAGTACTTCTTCCTAAAAATCCTTTTGAACTCATGCCAAATTAAGTCTTATGTCTTTATGTGTGTAACCCTCTTCACATATTCCCACCAGATGTATGTTTTAACTCTCAAACTAAATATAGCAATCCTGGCCTTCATGTTATCTGAGTACTCTTGCAACTCAAAGAACTTCTTCATTGAAAGTATCCAAGCTTCTGCCTCTTCTGGTTTCTTCAATTCTCCATCAAAATTAGGTGTTTTTTATTTCTTGAACTCATCTAGAAATTATCCCCTGTCACTCCTCTTGTAAGAGTGATACTGATGGCGATCATGATGTCTATCTGAACCAGAGCTATAATGGTACTTGTACTCATCACTCCTCCTATCCAAAGTGTCCAACAACGTGCCATCTCTCACTGTATTAGCTCTATAGGCCCTGTGTATACCAAGAGACCTACTTCCATATGCCCCATTATTTATGTCCTCTTGTCCATGCCTGATTCGAAGTGTTCCTTGTCGCTACAATTTTGATAAGATATGAAGAAGTATTGCATTCACCTTTTCTTGTTTCTCTTGTACCTGTATGACCATTTCATTGTCTACCTTACAACTCCTTATTTATTCCTTTAGGCTTCTCATTGTATCTTCCAAATCAGAAGAGTGCCCACCATCTTTCTCATATGACTCATAGGGAGAGTCCTTGTAGTCTACCATCTTTCTACCCATGTTGATCTTTCTTCCTTCCAAGCATAATATGTCAGTTAAACCCCAATAATAATAAGACGATGTACATTAGTGTAATTTTGGGAGGATACTTCTTGCAAGATCAAAAAATCTGTGTAGTACATGTATATACATAATCATAACAACATATAAACGTGTAACACATGGTATATTAGCACATAAACATCATTCTAGTTGGAGTCCAATGATCAATGCATTCCCATACCAAATATCCAACATGAACTAATGCATAGCCATACCAATGCAACTTGATCGCACACCATCACAAGCACGGACCATACACCAGCATAAGTGACATGTAACCAAGCCTGAATTACCAATGCATGTTCATCATATAACATCATGCAAGCAAACACACACGGAACCCACACAAACATGACCAATATGTGACCTAGCATAAACAATAAATTCACATTCAACATGTTACCATACGTAATCAAGTGTGCATGGACAATAAATAAGCATAAACAACACACAATCATTCATACACTCATGACAACATCTTGAAAAAAACACCATCAGTTCTCCCATTTCGACACCACTGCCACCATGGCCAACATAACACATATGCAACAAACACATACACCATAGGTATGAAAAACACATAAGAAATCAACAAAAGCATGACCAACACACTGCCCATCTAGTCCAAGGATTGAACCATGCTCTGATACCACTCTGTAATAGCCCCTTCCCACATCTACCCAAGTAATCATCCATCCAAGGTAAGCATGTGGCGAGAGGCTACTAATATGAGATTAAACCTCCTAGATGACCTTAAGGAAGTGGAACCGACGGAAACAAGACAAAAACACCTTACACAGCATCAAAAAGATCCTCAGGAGGTAACGCAACCTTCCAGGCCCCTATCAGGCCCATATCCCCTAAGGGAGACTGACTTTTTGACCCTTTTTGAGCCATGGTCATAGGCATGCAAAGGCAAGGTAGTGGCCAAGGCCCCAAATGGTTAGTTATGTGCCTACAACTCTGGGATTTCTGCGACCTTTTTAGATGCAAAGCCCAGGTCACTCACCAGAACTTCATGAAACTTTAGGACATGATAAATAACATTAAAACAAAGGTACAAAAGCAAAAGCATCATCAGGAACTCATCTGGAGCCCTCAGAGCCATGACAGGAATTTCTTCAAACATGTCACAAAGATTACATCTATAGGTGTAAACAACAGATTTAAACATAGGGGTATCATAATTATCTAAGAATCACTAAGAAGAATTTCTCCCTTACATCATAAGATGGAATACAATCTATTTGAACATAGATACATTGTGCATTAATTTACAAGTAAAAACATGGATAGAGTCATACCACTAGTAGAAAATGATGAAATTAGTGACTAGGTGACTAAAAAGTTAGTCACCACAATTATTTCAAGTGAATTACTACTAAATTTGAGAAATTTTAAGTGACGGAACTAAAAATGACTAACTTAAACGACAAATTTAGTTTACATCATCACTGATAAAATAAATGCTTATAACCAACATAATAACAACATATATATCATGGATACAACAATAATAGAATACATATAATAACCAGTGAAATTATACATCAAATACCAAAGGAATGAGCTCTATTGGGCCTTGAAATTTTCATTCACTTCCATTACATTTTTGCTTATATGTTCATATTATCACCTTCACTCCACCTCCATTTCATTACATTTACCTTACCATTACCACTATGGGGTTACATTTACATTTTTCCAAAATTTTTTAATTCTTAGTATTTTTAAGTGAATTTGTGGTTAAAAATTAGAAAATAATATGCACATACTTATACCTAACAAGTGGAATGAGTTTGTTGCCATGTGTAGGTCAAAATGAAGCTTCCAAAAGACCCTTATGTGGCCTCCTAAGGCCAAATTCGAATTTGGATGGAGAAGATCATGGGATCATAAGGATATGTGTCTCATTTCCTATTTTTATTGTAACTTTAAGAAGACATGTGCCTTATCATTTCATATTTTGATTGTAACTCTAGAGATATAGGGATAGATTCATGGACTCTCATTAATGAGATAGCTTCTCATTTTTTGTATAAATAGGGGAAGTTTTCTCCTATCAAATCATGTGTCAAATTGGAGTTATGCTCAAGCCTTGAATATAGAATTAGATTGTGGCACCTTACTCATGAATGTTCCTTCATTTTGATTTGGTTTTGCATACATATGGAGCACCTCAATTTACCATCTCTCATACTTTTAGATCAACTGCCTAAAATGTGTGAGATTTACTTTCTTTTATAGATTAAAGTTTTTTTTTTTCTTAGTATTAGTTTTAGAATAATTGTGTAATCATTGTTCTTCTAAAATATTTCATGAAGATATATAACTATGTTTTCAAATCGAATTAAGATTGAAGTAATAAGAATACATAGTTGCCTAGTTTCTTTACCCTTTTTTTCATTCATTATATTATAACAGAATTTGCAATTAACTGTGTCAATGGATGTTTTCAAAATCCATTCCAAGATGATGATCCTAAACTAAATGGTTGAATGTCTAATGCATACAGTGATTGAATTTACTCTGCACGTTGTTATTTGCTTTCTAGGAATTTAGAGACTAAGGCATAATTGACTTCTCACATAGCATCTCAAGAGGGTAATACTTCACATTGAATGTTGCAAAAAGTCAAATATACATTAGTTGTTTATAGTGAGTGATCCAGGAGGATATTGATCATTTCAAATCAACAGAGTTCCAAGTCAACTTCAGTAGTTCGACATCCAGTTCAGTCTTCAGAATCATCAATTCACCAGTGAAAAGGTCCTTCTGTATCATGGTTCAGTTTCAGGTTCATCGTTTTTAAAGGTTTAAGGTTTATGGCATGATCGTCATGTGTGTGAAGAGAAGGTGAATTTTTGGGCTAAAATGATGATGTAATATCCTAGGTACTAAGACCTAATTCTAAGGTCTAATCCTAGCACTAAGGATCTAAGCATTGTGTAAAAAAAAAACCCTTAGTATATCTCCTAAGGCATTAAAACCTATATCATAAACCTAAGTGATGGCCTAAGTCCTAAACCATATGTCAAACCCTAAGCATTAAACCTAAATTCCTAAAAATGCTAAGTCCTAAGTCTTAAATCTAAGTGTTAAGACCTAAGCATTATTCCTAAGACATATGCATATAAACCTTATGGTCTAAATCCTAGCGCAAAAATATTAAAACCTATGTTTTAAAACCTTAATATTAAAGTTTGGGGTGTATTAAACAAGGTTCGGGTGATGTGGTTTGAAACATTATAATAAAAATTTAATTAAAACCCACAGTTTTAAACCATAACCACTAGCTTCTAGACCGTGTTAGAAATTGGATCACATGATAGGGTGGCAGAGAATGTTAATGGTTCAGAGAAGTCCGCCAGTTGTGAACCACACAGAAAACCGCATCGGGATAACATGTGATAAGGTCACACCGGAACTGTCGGATGTAACCGTGACCGTCGGAGCCACTGCAACAGTCAGAATTCAGCGCTAATCATATGTCGATGATTAGTTGCCTCCGCCTAGTTAATAAGCCGCCAGTTATATTATATGGTTTATTTTTGGGTTTTTTAAATTTAATTCTACGCTAAGTTTTGGGGACTTAATCCCTAGGAATATGTAATTGATAGGGATTCGATACCCAATCACTTAAAACCAACTCCTAAATGAGGAAAGTAGAGGTTCAATGCAAAGTTATAAATTCAGGGAATTCATTATGAAAATCATCTTGGATTATTATGAAGGCATAGTGTATTTGGTGTGCAGTTTCAGAAGGTTAGAGGCGATTTTGTTTGCAGCATTACTCAGCCTTCAGTGGTCGGAATTGAGCATGGAGACAGGCGTCGGAAAGGCGAGGAAGAGTAATTTCTGTTTATAGGGTTCAGAATTGCTTTTGATCATAGTCATTCTATTCCATTTTAGTGTAAATATTCTTCAGGATCAATCCTAATAAAAACAGGCGCCCACTTAAAAGCGAACCCGGAGATGTAGTCCAGGAGGGACGAACTCTGTCATCAAATTGTTTGCCTCCTATTCTCTCTGATTATTGTTGTTATTTCATTCATTTATGCTGCTGGTTTATGCCATTTTTCATTAAAGCATACTTCAGTTAACATTCAATTCTAAAGGACAAACTAATCAAACTACTTAAGCACTTTAACAATCAGTTACAGATCATTTTGGTATCAAAGCAGGTTGTGCTTGTAGTTTTTTTGTTAGTGGATGTTAAGTAGGTTGGGATTGCAACATGGAAAAGGTGATCTTGAGGAATTCGATCCAGATATTGGAAGGCAGAAAGTTGATCATCAATCACTGAAGAGAGGGACTAAGACCATTGAGACTCTTGAAGCTACTGAAAAGAAACCCATGGATGAGAATCAAATCCAGCAAATGTTTCTAAACATGTAGCAAATGTTGGCAGAATTATATGAAGACAAGAAGACGAGGGATGCAGCCTCATCATCAAAGGCATCAAATAAGGACAAGGGTAAAGGCAAGGCAGATAAATCTCCTTCTCCTCCTTCATCTCCATCATATTCTTCTTCTTCTTTTATTTCTAGTTCTTAATCAGAAAAATAAAAGAAACCTAAGGGCCCATTATTGAAACTTGATGTTAAGTTCGAATTACCTGTGTATGATGGTGAAATAAACCCTGAGAAACTATATAATTGGGTAAAATAGTTATAATTCTATTGTCATATTCAAGATATTACTGATGATAAGACAAAGATCCAATTAGCTACTCTTAGGATGGGGGGTACTGCTTTGATCTGGTGGGAGAGTAAGACACGGATAGATTTAAAGTGTAAAGGAAAAGTTATCGCCTCATGGACTAAGTTTATTCAATCTCTAAAGAAACAATTCTATCCGTTGGGTCACACATAGCAAGCTGTAATTGATTGGTAGCGCTTGCGACAAGGTAAGGGACAGAGTGTTCAAGAGTTCACACAAGAATTCAAAAAGAAGGCATTAGCACTCGGTATTTCTTTGGACACAAAAGAAACTTTGTTGAAATATATTGGCAGTTTGCACTCATATTTGCAGCATACATTATTAATGCTCAATCCTAATGATTTTGAAATGCTTTCTTATATTTAAATTTCAATTCCTGCAAGTATGATTGCGCGCGCTATATTTTCTTTTGAATTTTCTTTCTTTCTTTTTGTTACTTGATTTCATAGGTTAGTTGAATTTCATTTTCATTATTTGATTTCATAGATTAGATGAATTGGTTTTCATTATTTTGTAGTTAGATTGATCTAAACTGAAAGATAATTTCTAGCACATAGAGTGCACGCATGCTTCACAAGCATACGAAACCCCCAGGTTGACAAATTAAATGACAGGCAATTATTTTTCCCTGACATTTTGGCGTCGTTGTTGGGGAAGTATGCATAGGAGCTATCTTTCAGTCTAGAGTGTATTTTATTTTTATTTTTTTTAGTTTTTACTAACCATTTATGGACAAAGGATCTAAATGTAGCCCAAAGACTACATTGAGGAATGGTATCAAAAAGTGATTGCACCACAACAATCATTAATTCTTCAAGAGATCCTTGTGGCAAATCGAAAGATCAAGTTGATTTTTCATATCCTTGCAAACAATCAGGTACATTTTTCAAGTTTGGATATGAATATTTCAAAGATTATAATCCGTAAATGGCTTCATTGGAAGCATAAATATACTTGAAAATAAAATAAAAATATAGTTTCTTTAAATAAATAGGAAAAAAAAAAAAAAACCAAACTTAGCTAGAATTTTAGAATTTTTATTATTTTGTTGATTTATTCAATTTGAATAAATTTCAGTGACGCAGTAAGAATCACTTCGTTTTTTTATCACCATCAGAAATAAAATTTGTGTGTGAAAATATGAATCTATTTGATGACGCTGACTAGTATGCTCTCTTTTTGCACCTCGTTACGACCTGGATAATAAGAAAATCAGATCAATCAATTTAAAAATTATTAAAAAAAAAAAAAAAAAAAAAAAACGTTAAAAGTTTTTGCCAGAAATTGATCTACAATTCTATTGAAAATCATCGTTTGAGTCATTATCATTTTATCAGTTCTGCAAATTTTAATTTTTTTCATCCTCTCAGTCTTTTTCTGATTTATTGAATTGCATGTGCACAATTTTTCTTTAAAAAAAAAAACATAATAATAATTTTTATTTTTTTTTTCACATGGAAAGGAGGCCTATGCATATGCGTGAGGTCAGCCTTTGGCTTGGCCTTACGCATATGTGCAGACCATCAATCCACACAAAGATCCATTCACTGCAATAATTTAAAAAAAAAAAAGGAACCTTCTCTTTTCCATATTCGGTCTTCATCAAACAACAGTTATTAGAAATCGATTTTAAAAGTTGCAGAGATAGACAATGAAGGTGTATTTGATGAAGAAACTATTGATGAAGAGAAGATTTCAAATCTTTTATGAAGAGAAGATTGTAGATTCAATTGCAGAGACAAACAACGAAAGTGTATCACATGAAGAAACTACTGATGAAGAGAAGATTGCAGACTGTTGATGAAGAGAAGATTGCGAATTATATTGTCAGTAATTAGAATGAAGGAGATCGATCTGAACTTCTCTATGATAGACAAACCATTACACATCAAAACCTACAAATAAAAAAATCAAACCACAGCAATTTTATTTTGTTGCAGAAGTAATTGCCAGAAATGTATAATTGTTAAAAAAATCCGATTTTAAAATGCATGTTTTGAGTAAACCAAGGCGCATTAGGAAAAAATAAAACATGGTTTTTTTCGGGAACGGTGTGAATTAGGTAACCCTCTAATAATTTTCTGAAATTCGGAGACATTTGGGAGAAATTCAAGGTTCTTCGGAGCTCCATTTTACAAATTACGTAGGAAAAAATGATTTGTTTTAAACTGTTTAAACATGGCAAGTTGAAAGCAGAAGAATCCAAGTTAATAACAAATTCTGCTCCACATGGCATGTTGTTTAAGAGTCCAATTTTATTTTAGACACATATCTGTCTCATGATTAAAAATAAATAAATAATAATAAAATCAGTTGAGAAAGTTGTGGCAAATTTCACATGTTCAATTCCACTTGGCATTTTTCCAACATAATAGATCATCCATCAATTGCATCATTATATTTTTTTAGATTTTAATTGGGATCCAAAAATCTCCAAAAACGTTATCCTAAAAAAAATTATTAAAAAAACATATATATATATATATATATATATATTAAAAAAAAAATAATTAAAAAATTTTGCAATACATATGACGATTCAATTTGACAGATTTAAAATGACTTGCAGAACAATTGGAAGATTATTTAGATGATTTCTCAATATTTTAGCATTAAAAATATTATTGCTATGTATTTTTCTATGAAGCTTTAACTTGCAGGACACCACGAATCTTTGTGATGCTAATCATATTACTGAGCACATTGCATGAAGTCATCCGACAATAGCGAGTTGATTTATTTTTCATGGTTATGGATTGTTATCAGTATCATGAATTGAACTGAATATAACACTTTTGGTTTTCCTTAATCTTTTTTATTTTGGCATTCAAATTTTTACATAAGAATCGGAGAGGAATTGGCCATTTCTTTTTTAACACACTTATGTTCTTTATGTCAAGTTTTTTTGCAGGTTTGGGATGATCGAATGATCATTGAAGGAAACCAATTTTCCAGCATAATTGGTCTTCAAAGGACCAATTTCATGATAAACATGAGAAAAAGTCCATGTCCATATCCATATCCATCAAGACCATTACCATTCCTCCCTTTTGAATTATAAATCCAACCAAGCAATTCAAAGCAAGCCATAGTTATTTTCCTAGCAAGAGTCGATTGTTCATTTTTATTCACATACACTTTCCATTACTCTTTGTCTACTCCTAACCCACAAATAAAAGCAAGAATCTCACTTACATGCTTATTTCCCATTGTCATTTTCCATTTTCATCTTCCATTTCCATTTTCCTTCTCCTATCCTTTTCATTTCGCAAATAAACCTTGCTTCAATGCAAATTATTGATTCAATAAGTCCTTTGAGTCTAAAATCTTTACAAAAACACCTTGAGGTTTACATGCCTTAATGGTAAATCTTCTTGCTAACGAACAACGGGAATACATTAATGTCCCTTGTTCATCGTATCTTCAAGGTACTCGACAACAACAAAATTATTCGTACCTAGAAAAATGTGTTTGGGCATCTTGACTCTCATTGTTATCAATGGTGAGAGTTCTCGTGTTGATTAGTAGAATCCATTAATGGCCACTAAGTCAACAATTTCCTGCTATGTTCGACATCGGAACATCTATTCACATAGCAGGAATTATGCCAACGAGTTTTGAAGACATGAAGACTATCATTTTTAGCATTTTGAAGCAAATGAAGAATATATGCAACCACAACAGATCAGCACTATTCTGCAACTGCAGAATCAAAGGATAGGTGCAGAATCAACACCATTTTGCAGCAAATTCAGCAGTTTTAGTAGAAGCAATAAAAATTCATCTTGACTCTTTTATACATAACTTGTACAGCCACATGAAGAAGAATATGATCAAAATTTTGCAGCCACTGTTTTGCAGCAATTTTAGCAGTTTTAGTAGAAGCAATAAAAATTCATCTTGACTCTTTTATACATAACTTGTACAACCACATGAAGAAGATTATGATCATAATTTTGTAGCCACCACACATGCAGCTCATCCATTTCCAAAGGGTAAGTTAAGATATGTCATTTTCTAACTTTTTACCATATAGTTCCTTGAAAAGCTAGAATGATATTTTTTGAAAAAAGCATTTCTTTTTCTCATTTCACAAAATTTCCAATACCATCAGTTTGGGGGGGGGGATACATTCATATTCACATTTGGCCACATTCATACCACATTCAAAATTCCACATTTTTTCAAAAGATATTAACTATTACATTATTATTACGAGCATACAATGGCTTTTCAAAATTAGTCAAAAAGATAATTGGATACAAACACAATCATGATTGTCACACAAGAACCAACCATGATGCAATCCAATAGAAATATACTTTGCAACAATAATCAAATTATCATTATGCAAAGTTCAAAGTTAAAAATTGAATGCAACAACAAAATATGGTTGAAACAGAAGAACCAACCATGTTGCAATTCAACTAAAAAACTTTGCAGAAGTATGAAGTTATCAAATGATATCATGCAAAGTTAAGCCAAAGCTCAAAGGATAAAAAAGAATTAATGTAATAGATTGCATGAGGACATGCAATAACTTCAGCTGGGGGGTATGTTGGGCCTTGAAATTGCCATTCACTTCCATTACATTTTCGCTTATATGCTCATATTATCACCTTCACTTCACCTCCATTTCATTACATTTACCTTACCATTACCACTATTGGGTTACATTTATGTTTTTCCAAACTTTATTAATTCCTAGTATTTTTAAGTGAATTTGTGGTTAAAAATTAGAAAATAATATGCACATACTTATACCTAATAAGTGGAATGAGTTTGTTGTCATGCGTAGGTCAAAATGAAGCTTCCAAAAGACCCTTATGTGGCCTCCTAAGGCCAAATTCGAATTTGGATGGAGAAGATCATGGGATCATAAGGATATGTGTCTCATTTCCTATTTCTATTGTAACTCTAAGAAGACATGTGCATTATCACTTCATATTTGGAGTGTCACTCTAGAGATATAGGGAGAGATTCATGGACTCTCATTAATGAGATAGCTTCTCATTTTTTGTATAAATAGGGAAAGCTTTCTCCTATCAAATCATGTGTAAAATTGGAGTTATGCTCAAGCCTTGAATACAGAATTAGATTGTGGCACCTAACTCATGAATTTTCTTTCATTTCGATTTGGTTTTGCATACATATGGAGCATCTCGATTTACCATCTCTCATACTTTTAGATCAACTGCCTAAAATGTGTGAGATTTACTTGCTTTTATAGATTAAATTTTATTTTCTTTCTTAGTATTAGTTTTAGAATAACTGTGTAATCATTTTTCTTCTAAAATATTTCGTGAAGATAGATAACTCTGTATTCAAATCGAATTAAGATTGAAGTAATAAGAATACACAATTTTCTAGTTTCCTTATTGTTTTGTCATTCAGTTTATTAGAAAAGAATTGTCAATTAATTGTGTCAATAGATGTTTTCAAAATCCATTCCAAGATGATGATCCTAAACTAAATGGTTGAATTTCTTATGCATATAGTGACTGAATTTACTCTGCACAATGTTATTTGCTTTCTAGGAATTTAGAGGCTAAGGCATAATTGACTTCTCACATAGCATCTCAAGAGGGTAATACTTCACATTGAATGATGCAGAAAGTCAAATAAACATTAGTTGTTTACAGTGAGTTTTACATGCTTTCACATTTTTCTTTCAGATCCTCACTTAATTGCATTACTGATATTCCTAAAAATTATTCCAAAGAAATTGAATTAATCATGTTTCAGGACTGAATGGTTGAATGTTTAATGAGTGCAATTACTGAGTTACCTTTTACATACTTTACTTGGTTTTCTAGTTCATTAGGTATAATTGGTTACTTAACACTATCTCAAGAAGATCACACTTCATAATTGAATGTTGGAGTAACTAAATATACATTAGTTGTTTTCCTTTACATGTTTTGAAATGCTTTCTTAGATTTAAATTTCAATTCCTGCAAGTATGATTGTGCGCGCTATATTTTCTTTTGAATTTTCTTTCTTTCTTTTCGTTACTTGATTTCATAGGTTAGTTGAATTTCATTTTCATTATTTGATTTCATAGATTAGATGAATTCATTTTTGTTATTTTGTAGATAGGTTGATCTAAACTAAAAGATAATTTCTATCACATACAGTGCACGCATGCTTCACAAGCTTACGAAACCCCTGGGTTGACAAATTAAATGACAGGCAATTATTTTACCCCAACAAGCTCTTCATTACTAAATGTAAAAACCAACCAAAGATGGGACTTCCACGTTGCACCCAACCATAGATTGGCTGAGCTAAATCTCTCTTCATCCAATCACCCCTGTGCCATATTCCAAGCATGAATGTGGGACTCACAACCAACCAAAAAGAACCAAACAAGCATGAATGCTATCGGAGTTATCTGGCTACACCGTGAGTAATTTTCCTGTCGCCTAGTCTCTCAGGCTTTAACGTAATCCACAGTCTCAATCAAGGATCAGTAGGCCCTAAACTGAAACATAATCTCAAGGATTTACTGTACATCCCATCCCTGGATTACTAGGCCAAAATGAAGAGCATCCATCTCTCAGGATTTACCGCAATTCATCTTGGATCACTAGGACATAACCGAGGCAAACCACCTCTAGGCTTTATCGTTTATCCTGCCATTCACATGAAAGGATTCCTAGGCCCGCCGAGGAAAAACATTATCCAGCATTACCGAAACCCATTCAGGGGTTACTAGGCCATGTGTTATATCAATTCAGATATCCACCTCACTCAGCTTTGAATCCAATTCGGTAATCAAACTCAACCGAAGTACGAAAACCCATCTCATCAAGGTTATCTGGAAATGGAAAGGCTAGGTTGAATATACTGTCACACCTGGAAAAAACCCATGCCAAGAAGGAAAAGAACCACATGAAATACCATGCATGACAGATCTACCAAGGAAAATACACATGCAAATTGATACCTTCCAATAATCCTATTGTAGCTACTGGATTCTTGCTCCTCCTTGCTTCCTTCCTCATTTTCCTACTTTCTTTCCTTTCATGGTCCAATACCAAAATTATCCAAAAAATGCACTGAAAAGAGGTATCAACTGATCCTTATAATCCTTTTTATAGAACATGCCTCTATTTTCTTCATTTTCCATTATTTTCCTTCAATTTCCTCCTCACTTGCAACTTATAACCTTTCATCTCCCTTTTCTCCTAATTTCCATTATTTTCATAAATAAATGTGCCAAAAATGCCATTTTTTCTTTCCAAGGTCTTTGCCTTTGCCTTTGCCAATTTTATTAGCCATAATAAACCAAATGAACACCCCCGAGGATGATTCTCCCAACATTCAACTGGGAATAAGTGTCCCATCAACCGTGGTTATTATTTTAACGTTATTACATGGAATTTTTACCAAGGCTGTTACAATCCAACAGCTGAGTTGGAGATATTTGTGGGGTACATTGATACACCTCACAACTATCGGGTATACTTGCCAGCACACCGGATGAAAGTGATCAGAAGAGATGTGAAATTCAATGAAGATAAGGCCATGTGAATTTCCCTTAAGTGGGAGATTCAGTTGGATGTAGTTGAGGATCTCTTAGCTTCAAAAGAAGAACCTCAAGATGTGGAGCAGCCACAAGTAGAGGTACAAAGAGTGGAAGCACCCATTCATACATATACATCATGATATGGAAGGAAGCATACTAGAGAGGCTGATAGGTTGTAGCTAGATGTGAGAGATAATTTTGGAGCACCCACATCATAGTGTAGGTAGAGAAGGTCCCTAGAGTGGTACATTGGATACATGGCTCTTATGAGCGAATGTGTAGAGATAGAACCATCCTCTTTTGAGGAAGCAGTGCAGCAACCAATTTGGGTTGATTCCATGGTTGAGGAGTATGACTCCATTATCAAAAAAAAATGCATGGGAAGTTGTCCCAAGACCAAATGGGAAGTCAGTTGTAGGATCCAAGTGGATCTACAATGTGAAGCAAGTAGAAGATGGGAGTGTGGAGAAGAAAAATGGAAATTTTGTGGCCAGAGGGCTCTCTCAGGAGGAAGGGATCGATTATGATGAGACTTTTGGACCAGTCACAAGGTGCTCATCAATCAGATCCATCATTTCACTCTTAGTGCAGATGGGATGGAAAATGCATCATATGGATGTAAAGATAGCCTTCCTCAATGGGGTGATTGAAGAAGAGGTTCACATTGAGCATCTAGAAAGTTTTGAGACATTCGACAAGGATTTGCATGTGTGGAGACTCAAGAGAGCATTTTATGGGCTGAAGAAAGCAGCTCGTTCTTGGTACACCAGGATCGACAATTATTTCACCGGGTTGGGATTCACCAAGAGTGAAGCAGATGCGAACCTTTATCATATTGTGGTAGAAGGTAAGATTTTGATTATTGTACTTTATGTCGATGATTTGATACTTACAGGTGATGATCATCTCATCAAGTCTTGCAAAGAGAATCTTGCAAGATAATTTGAGATGAAGGACATGGGGATCTTACACTATTTCCTGAGATTAGAAATATGGAAAAGAGATGGGGAGTTATTTTTATCTCGGGGAAAGTATGCCAACGAGATCCTCAAGAAGTTCCACATGGAGGGCAGAAAACCCATGGAGACTCCTCTGGGAGGAATCTAGAGGAAGGAGGATGCTACTTCAGACAAAGTAGTAGATGCTACTATTTAAAAGCATCTTGTGGGTTCAGTCATGTATTTAACTAGATTAGTGAAGCTATTATTAAGCCTACCAAGCTCTTTTGGAAGGTAGGTAAGCATGTGTTGAGATACCTCAGAGGCACTACAGATTATGGGCTATGGTACAGAAGGACAGAGGGAGTGAAGCTTCAAGGCTTCACTGATGCAAATTGGGCAGGGAATCCATACGATAGGAAGATCACATCAGGGGGGATCTTCATCATAGGATCAACAAAATTTTCCTAGTACAGCAGGAAATAGAGATCAGTTTCACTAAGTTCAGCAGAGGTGGAGTACATGGCTGCCATTCAAGAAGCATGTGAGGCCATCTAGATGAGGAAGATACTTGCTGGTTTATTTGGTTGACAGATGGATCCAATGGTGATTTATTATGATAACCATAGTTGAATCAAACTCTCGGTTAATCCAATTTTTCATGACAGTTCCAAGCATATTGATATCCGATATTACCATCTCAGAGATTGTGTGCATACATGGATTATATCATTACAGTACATTCCCACAGAGGAACGGGATGCAGACATATTGATGAAGGCACTTTCAAGAAGAAAATTTGAGTTTCAAAGAGACAGGATCGAGGTATCAGATAATCCCTTTCTTGTTGAGAGGGAGTGTTGAAATTGAAACAATAAATGGCACCCCAATGGGGTTTCTTATTTAATTTTCCCTTAATTAAATTAGAAGTAAATTGTAATTCCACATCACATGACAGCTTTTATTTGTTAACTGAGTCAGGAAGAACTATTTAGCTCAGTCAATTCGAGTTGAGGGTCAAACTAGAGGCATGTAGAGTCCACCCTAATTTTTAGGAGGTCTAGTTACAGTTTATTCTGAGTTGTAATTAGTTAACTCAATTATTTGAGTTAAAATCAGTTTAACTAGTTATAACTGAGAGATGAGCTAGTGATAGGTCCAGTTAATTAAATCTGATTTAATTCACAAGTAGTGGTCAATAATTTAACTGATAATTTTCTATAAATATATGTTTCATATCAGTTCTAAGGAAAGCCTATTTGAGATTGAGGTTAAAGGGAAGATAACTATCAGTTGTATAATTAGAAAATTGTACAGGTCAAGCATGAGGTCATCAGGATTCCTTAGATGAATTTCACAATCAATTCTTGGGAATTTCCTAATTAATAGGGCCACAATTCCTTCAATAATACTTAAGCAAAGTTGGTCAGGCAAAGGGAAGCAACTGGTTAAATATTGGACCAAACTTGGCTAGATCAGAGTGAGACAGTCAACAGAGTGTAGAGGTTTCTCAGGAAGATAAATATAATTATATTTTTTCATGTTCTTGATTTTATGCAATATACAAATAGCGTGGTTTTTAGCTGAGGATTTCCCTAGATACATCTTGTGTTGTGTGACTCATAATTCTTTCTCTTACTTGTTTATGTGATTGTGCGACTATAATTGGTTTCCGCAATTTGTAGAATTGATTCAGTATTTTTTTTTAGTACATTACAATATTAGTTGAAACTATTTATATATTTATACACCTCGGTAGAGTCACTACAGGAATGCAAGCATTACTTCACATCTAGTGAGCCTGAACAATACACCGACGAAGTTACTTGCTTCACCTCTCTACACAAGAATCCTTTCTCCTCTTTCACCCTTTATTTATTTATTTATAGGTTTTTTCTTAATTACTTATTTATTTCACTAGGGCGGAAGAGGGATCCCAACTTATTAAGAGTAGAAGAGTTTTTTCCTTCATAGAATATTATATATACCTCTGATATTGATTAGCTTTCAAGCTCCTGTGGTTATCAATTGATGAAGAGGAATCCAAATTTTCCACAGTGTCAGAGAATATTTGTCAAATATTCTCTAACGTTGTGGAAAATCTGGATTCATCTTCATCAATTGATTAGCTTGTTATTGATTTTCCCCTTTCCCTTCTTCTACTTGATTGGATCGGAAAGAAGAATACCATTTAAATACAAGGATGAGTCTGAATGACAATCATGATAAAGATGCAGGCTTCGTAGTTCAACCAAAGGATTTCCATCTTGAACAAACCATATTTTATGATCAGACATCATCAAATTTAAAGATACGTAAACCCGAGATAGAGAAGAGGACAACAGATTATTCAAGCATTGTTAGTCGCCACAATTTCCCTTTTCAAGTTTTGCTACATTGTCTTTTCAGCCAAGCAAGATAATTTTCATGCAAAGTATTATTAAATAAAATCAAGAAATATAATACAAGTAATAAGAAGAAGATAAAATAAAAAACAGAGAAAAATTAAACCTTGATTATAAAGCAACATGAAAGACAAACAAAGCAAACAAGTCAAATGCAAGGACTAGTAAAAATTAAAAGGTCATGCAATGTAGCTAGGGGAATAAATGCACCTACATCTACTCCTAACCTAACGGGCTAGAAGGCCAGGGCTGAGTGTTATGGAATTTAGAATGTAGCCATTGTAACCACTCCTAGCCTGTAATCACAAAGATACAAGCAATTAAAATCAATATAAAGCATTGTGCAAAATAAAACACAAAAAATTGACAAACTTTCATAATGACTCGAAGGTCTTGCTTATCAACAGAAATATGTGCCATACTTAGTAGCTTTAACAAGTTTCGAGATTTACCTTGTTTCTTGAAATGATGGTCATACAAACCTTGAAGGTTGTTCATGGAAGTAGATTCATTCATGTTTAAGAAAGATTGAAACTTATTGTTTGTGATGGAGCTTGCTAGGTAATACTTCTCTAACCATTTAGAGATTGGATCATGACATCTAAAACAACAAATTTGAAAATCTTGATGCTCATGATAAATGAACTTTCAATTAACACATTCAAATCACAAAGAGAACCTTCTAATGGGAATTTGATATGATCCTGTTTAGAAGCCTTTTCAAGATGGTGAGAACCTAACAAAACCACCAACTCATGTTGAAGTGACTCAACTATCTAACAAACATCTAAATCGTGAAATGATAAACCATGAAGATCATTGGATTCAAAAAAATCAATCAATGTAAAATTACTATGACCATATTGGTGACTATAAGATCCTTGATTGTCCATTGGCTTGCTTTGTATCTGATTATACATTATTCCAAAAATATGAAAGATTAAGGCATTCAAAATAATCATTAACATCACAAACTTAGGAAACTAATTAGTATTCCATGTTGGCCAAAGATTGAAAACAAGGGTCAATTCAAACTACGTATTCATATCAACAGAAGGGTTTTGGTTCACTGAATGAATTAAGAATTTTCATCATTAAAGAAGAGAGAATGTGCCAAAAAGATGATTAACCTCATGACATGCACAAGAGAGATAATAAGGTGATCGATCTCAGAAGTGTTTAACAAAGAAAAATCCTTCAACCCATAATGACCTTTATCTCGATAATTAGAATGATAGGCTTTTAAATTATGTTTTTTCATGAACTATTTACTCTCCAACCCTGGCTGTGGTGTAATGGATTCGCATGAAAAAGAATTAACCAAACAAAAATATTTTATCTAATCAGAAATTCAATCTTGAAGATTGTGAAGATCAACTTGTAGAAATTTATTAATACTGATGTATTACCAGATCCTCTTGATATCACAATATTTAACTTCTTCCAAAATACATAATCCTTCCACTATTGATCTTGCGGAAATTTAAAACTCAATTGCAAACACGTGAATAAATTCAATCGCACATAACACAGTTGTTTAACAAAAAATCTTAAAGCTAGAAACTCCAACTATCATATTATGTATATCAATGGAATCATGTAATAATATCATACAAATCTTAGTACATCAAGCTCTCACTACAATCAAGAATCATTACACACTATCATGTAGAAATTTGCATATCTATGCACCAATCTCTTGCCTCCTGATAGCCTGCCTCCACTGCGCAATCCCTGATGAAGAATACCCCTGAATGAATTCGAATTGGTCTTGCCTTGACTACGCAATCCTCATTGGCAACTCCAATGTGTGTCATTTGCATTGAATGCATCAATATAGTCACAACGGATAGTCCATCTCACCCTTTCACCTATCTCTCCACTGGGTCTCCACTGGAACTGACATGCACTATAGTTAACGGTTGTATTTGTTCAGTTTTTAGTGAGTTATTAGTTGTGAATTAATTAACTAATTAATTCACTTAACTCTCACTAGTTTATCTTTCAGTTAGACTAGATACAACTAGCTCAACTGAGTCTAACTCCATTAACTGATAAACTAAATAACAACTCTTGTAACTACTCTTCCAACTCTATCATAACTTTGCCACTCCAGTTCTAACTGAGTCCTCCATGCATGAGCCACCATAAACCCTAGGAATTGTGTAATTCCTTCAGCCCACTGATTTGCCAAATATGTTCACTAAAATAAAGTGCTCCAAGAGAATAAGTTGATGTTTATTGTCCAATTATTATTAAGAGCTAATAATAATTGACATGCATCTATTTTTAGATTGACAATATATAAATAGACTTCGCTCAATATTCTAAAAATATAATTTCATCTATTTTTCACATTTGATCAACCATCTACAAAAAGTATCCTGTAACTTATAGAATATGCTCACCATGTCTAAAAATAGACATACAACTAAAAATAGCCTGCAGGCCCCACTTAGTGAAGGTGCTTAATTTTCACTAAGATCATCATCTTGTTCAATCTCAACACTCCCTCTCAACAAGATAGGGATTATCCTTCACCCTGATCCTGCCTCTATGGTATTTGAATTTTCTCCTATCGAGCGCCTTCGTCAGAATATCTGCATCCTGATCTTCCGTAGGAATGTACTGAAGCAACATGATCTTCCACTGCACACAATATCTGATATGATGATATCGGATATCAATATGTTTAGATCTATCATGAAACACAGGATTAATCGAGAGTTTAAGGTAACTCTGGTTATCACAATGTATCACTGTAGGATCTAAATGTGAACCGAACAAACTGACCAAGATCTTCCTCATCCAGATAGCCTCACATGTAGCTTGACTTGCTGCCATGTATTTTGCTTCCGCTGAATTGAGTGCCACAGATCTTTGTTTCCTACTGTACCAAGAAACTGTTGTAGATCCGATACTGAAAACCCCTCCTGATGTGCTCTTTCTGTCCATTGGGCTGCCTGCCCAATCTGCATCCATGAAGCCATGTAACTTCACCTCATCCATCTGTCTGTACCATAAGCCATACTCAGATGTGCCCCTGAGATACCTCAGGACATGCTTGCTTTCCTTCCAAAAGAGCTTGGTAGGCTTAACCATCTCTTGTGAAAGCTGGTTCACCGCATAGCATATGTTCGGTCTTGTATTAACTAAATACATGAGCGAACCCACCAACTATCGATAAACAATGGCATCCACTACCTTTGCCAATGTAGCATCCTCTTTCCTCCAATTTCTTGGAAGAGGAGTATCCATGGGCTTTCAGTCCTCCATCTGAAACTTACCAAGTATCTCCCAAGAATACTTGCCTTGAGACACAAACATTTCACCTTCTCGCTGCCATATTTCCAATCCAAGGAAATAATGAAGGAGCCCCAAATCCTTCATCTCCAACTCCTTTGCAAGATCTGCCTTGCATGAGTGTATCAACTGCTCATCACCCGTTAGTATTAAATCATCAACATAAAGAATAATGATTAAAATCTTACCCTCCACCACAATTTGATACAGGTTTGCATCCGCCTAACTCTTGGTGACGCCAAGTCCAGTGAAATAACTGTCGATCCATGTGTACCAAGCACGTGGTGCTTACTTTAGCCCATACATCGCTCTTTTGAGTCTGCACACATGCAACTCGCTGTTGAAGATCTCAAATCCTTCAGGCTGCTCAATGTACACCTCTTCCTTAATGATCCCATTAAGGAACACAATCTTCACATCCATCTGATGAATGTGCCAACCCATTTGCGCTAAGAGAGAAAGGATGGTCCTTATGGAAGAATACTGTGCGACAGGTGCAAAGGTTTCTTCATAATCAATCCCCTCGATCTGTGAGAAGCCCTGGGCAACAAATCTTGCCTTTTACTTCTTGACACTCCCATCAACATCTTGCATTACCTTGTAGATCCATCTTGATCCTACAACTGATTTACCCACTGGCCTTGGAACAATCTCCCAAGCATTGTTTCTGACAATGGAGTCATACTCCTCCACCATGGCATCTACCCATGTGGGCTCCTACGCTTCTTCTTCAAAAGAAGATGGCTCTATCACGATACGCTTGCTCATAAGAGCCATGTATCCAGTAAATTGGTCAGGTGATTGTCTCTGTCTGTGTTGTGATGTAGGGACTCCTACATTCTATGCCGCATCAAGCTTCAGTCTCTCAGCTTTTGTGGTATACTTTCTGCCATTTCTGAAGATTGGTTCTACATGAGTGGACTCCTCCACTCTATGAATCTCCTCCTGGGGCTGATCCACATCTAGAAGCTCATCTTTGGGAACAAGAATTTCCTCTTCTGCATGCAAGTGTAGCTCCCTCTCAAGCTATAATATTCCCAATTAGCAACAGCCAAATGGAAATATTAATTTTGACTAATTTTGCCTTTATAAAGTTAAAATGTAAATAAATTGGGTGAAGGAGCACTTAGCTCACACTTAGGATAAAAGCATTCCCTAATGTCACTAAGGAGACATATCGAATTAGCAAGGTGGGGCCTAGTGGCCAAGTGGCAGCACAGGGATTGGTGGGGCCTAGGTGAGGGAGAGGCTCACCAAGCATAAAAGGAGGAAGGGTCTCCTCATTCTCGTTCATTCTGATTATGCATTTTGAGAATTGTCTTCTTGACATTGAGCATGCTTGCTGTTTAGAAAATTCTGCATGTACTGTTCAGTACATCGGGTCTCCGTTTGGAGATCCCAACCTCAGCCCTAGGGGACTTTGAGTGCCTGCTCAGGTGAGGAGTTCCATCCTTATTTTTTCAGTGGGAGTTGCAACTATCACAGGAGGAGCACCCATGCAGAGAGACAGCGCATTCAGTGAGAGGGACACAATATTGTGGAGAGGTTGTTCTGGATTGGGAGTTTGAGGTGGATTCAGCCTGGGATAGTGGATAAGGGGCCAACCCTTTCCTATTACAGTGTTTTGGTGTAGTTACGGACCAAATTTTGGAGCCGTTCATTCAAAGCCAGCGTCCCTCCTTGAGGAGCAGTGAAGAGCCTCAAGGGAGCTATTTTCGGGGGTCGGCCATTTCTAAAAAGCTTTCTAGGTTTTTCTGGGTTTTGGGAGTAGAGGCCATTCCTGAATTTTCAGAATTTTCTAAGGTGGGGAGTAGCCCCAAAGATTCAGTCCATTCCAGCAGTAGCAGCAGCACGACAACAGCACCAGCAGCTTGGATATTACGCAGTCATTGAGGGAGTAGCCATTTCACGATATATTCTGAGAGTATTTCTACGCTTGCCTAGTGTAAGCCGAGGTGCCATCATTCTAATCACCTTTGTACTCATTTTATCTTTTAGTACTTAATAAAATGGCTTAGTGTTCTCCATATTGTGTCTGGTTCATGTGATGCCTCTCTAGTTGTTGTAGTTTCTTGTTTGTGTGCTTTATATTACTATTTATTTCTATTCGGAATATTACACAAGCGACAACTTCATGGCTTTCACCTCATTGAATTTTATATCCTATCGCACCACAGTCATTCGATTGTTTGGAAAATACACATGATAATTATGGGGTGTTTTTTGTACCCCACAAATATCCCAACTTCTACAGTCGGCTCCAGCTTCTTCCTGGCGTCCTTTGTCACATAAATGTAAACATGTGAGCCAAAAATCTTCAAATGAGAAATATCAGGGTTCTTACCAGTAAAAGCTTCTTCAATTATACTCATGCCAAGTACTCTATGTGAACAATGGTTTTGTGTTGCATGCTTCTACCCACAAGTGCATCGGTAGGCCCTAATCATGTAGCATAGCTCGTGCAGCACCCACGATCGTTCTATTCTTCCTCTCTAGGACCCCATTCTGCTGTGGGTTATGAGGTGCTGTGAGTTCTCTTCGAATTCCTTCTTTGCTACAGAAGTCTTTGAATTCGTTCAAGATATATTCACCACCATTATCGCTCCGTAGAGCCTTCACTTGCTTCCCTGACTCCTTCTCCACCAATGCTTTAAATTCACATAACTTTGAGAATGTTTTGCTCTTCTTCTGCATGAATAATATCCAGCATCTATGAGAATAGTCATCAACAAATATAGCATAATACCTATGTTTTTTTGTTGAATCAACCGAGAAAGGTCCACATACGTCTGTGTAAATTCTCTCCAGGATCACCAAAGCATGGTTCTCCTTCTCATAAAAGGTAGTCTTCACAAACTTACCCATGGTACATCCCTTGAACTGATCTGAATGTGCAAGCGTACCCTTGGGAATTCCAGTAGAAATCTCCTGCAAAATCTTCAAGGTGTCATGGTAAAGATGGCCCAATCTCTTGTGCCATAATTCGCCCTCATCCTAGCTCACCACTTCTTCTGCTTTACCCATCATTGCAGCGTAGCCATCTACCTCCAGCTTGTAGAGATTCTTCACTCGAATCCATATCATCTTGGTTTGACCCATTGTTTTATGTCACAGGAAAGCTTTTCCCTCGCTGAAAACAACGCCATAAGCTTTGTCTTCCAACATTGCGACCGAGACCAAGTTCTTCCTCAGACTTGGAACATGCATAACATATTTCAACAAAAATGGTTTACCTGACTCCCTCTCAAAGGTAATGGTCCCAATTTCAGTCACACTTTATCTACCATCGTCGCCCATCTCTATATGCATTTGGAGATCCTTCTCCTCCAAGTCTCTAAACAACTCCTTGTCTCCTGTCATATGGAAAGATGCACCACTATCAAGATACCACACCGATACCATTGAGGTTGAAACCAAGCATGCGAGAAAAGAGAAATCAAGTTCAAATTGTGAGGCCAAGGCCTCTCTAGCTGCAACTCCAATAGCCTTCTTGTTCTTCTTTTTCTGTGGGAAGTTAGTGGCAAGATGCCCATGTTCGTGACAATGAAAACACTTCACTTTGGAAAAATCCAACTTCTTGCCTTTAGCCTCGGATTTTGGAGGGAATTTCTTCCCCTTCCCTTTCCTTTCTTTGGCAACCAAAGCACAATTCTCTTCATCATCATTCTTCGATGAAGAGCCATCCCTGGTACATCGCCTTATCTCCTCCTGCACAAGATCCGACCAAAGTCGCTCCCAACCCGGCAGTTTCTCCTGTCCATTGACAAAGTCTTTGTAGCTATGCCAACTCTTTGGAAGCCCAAGGAGATCCAAGCTCACCAATTCATCATCATCAACAGTAATCACCACACTTCCCATTTCATCCCTATAGTGGACAAACGGTCGTGAGATATTTTGGAATATTGTCGCCCTTCTCCATTTTTATTTTTCTGAGCTTATCTTTCAGCGCCAAGTTCCTCTGGTCACTGCTTCGTTGTAAAATATCTGTCAAAGCCTTCCACATTGCAAATGGATTAGCTTTCCCATGAAGGCTTGACACTATATGGTCCTTCACACCTTCCAACAGAATTTTTCTTGTCTTCGCTACCTTCTTTTTCCATGCGTCAAGTCCTGCAGCATCGCTAGAAGCAGGCTTAGGAACATCGCTATCGATGAACTCCTTTAGTACATTGTCTTCAAGCACCACCTCCATCCTATCCTTCCAGGCTATGTAATTCAAGCTGCCCTTAAGGGCATACTACAATCGCAACCCATTGAAAGACATTTCAATGAATACTCAATTGTCACACCAAGAAATTTCTGCAGCAAATTCGAATTGTCCACCAGCACAAACTCAGCAATTATTCACAATTGCAATCTCTAGTAATCAATACTTCTCTGAAACCATGTAGAAATCTATTAATACTAATTTATTACCAGATCCTCCTAATCTCACAATATTTAACTTCTTGCAAAATATAGAATCCTTCCATTATTGATCTTGCGGAAATTTAAAACTCAATTACAAACACATGTGAATAAACTCAATCGAACATAACACAGTTCTTTAACGGGAAATATTAAAGCTTAAAAACCCAACTATCATATTATTTATATCAATTAAATCATGTAATAATCGCATACAAAGCTTAGTACATCAAGCTCTTAGTACAATCAAGAATCATTACACACTATCATGCAGAAATTTGCATATCTATGCACCAATTTCTTGCCTCTTGACACTTGCCTCCACTGCGCAATCCCTGATGAAGAAGACCCCTGAATGAATTCGAATTGGCCTTTCCTTGACTACGCAATGTGTGTTAGATGCATTGAATGCATCACTATAGTCACAACAGATAGTCCATCTCACCCTTTCACCTATCTCTCCACTGGGTCTCCACTGGAACTGACATGCATTGTAGTAAACTGTTGTATTTGTTCAGTTGTTAGTGAGTTATTAATTGTGAATTAATTAACTAATTAATTCACTTAACTCTCACTACTGTATCTTTCAGTTAGACTAGATACAACTAGCTCAACTGAGTTTAACTCCATTAACTGAGTTAAACTAAATAACAACTCCTATAACTACTCTTCCAACTCTGTCATAACTTTTCCACTTCAGTTCTAACTGAGTCCTCCATGCATGAGCCACCATAAACCCTAGGAATTATGTAATTCCTTCAGCCCACTGATTTGCCAAATTTGTTCACTGAAATAAAGTGCTCCAAGAGAATAAGTTGATGTTTATTGTCAGATTGTTATTAAGAGCTAATAATAATCGACATGCATCTATTTTTAGATTGACGATCTATAAATATACTTTGCCCAATATTCTAAAAATATAATTTCATCTATTTTTCACATTTGATCAACCATCTACAAATAGCATCCTACAACTTATAGAATATGCTCACCATGTATAAAAATAGAAATACACCTAAAAATAGCCTGCGGGCCCCACTTAGTGAAGGTGCTTGATTTTCACTAAGCTCTGTTGAGATTCAACAAGATGATGAGCTTAGTGAAAAGAGTCGCCTTCACTAAGTGGGCCTGCAGGCTATTTTTGGTGCAAAGTCTATTTTTAGACTATGTCTATTTTTAGACATATTGGGTGGAATCTATTTTTCGATTGCCAGTCTAAAAATAGATATGTCGAATATTATTAGCTCTTAATAATATTTGGACTCTAAACATTATCTTATTCTCTTGGAGCACTTTAGTTAAGTGCACAGATGTGGCACAGCAACTGACAAAAGGAATCACTTTGTTCCTAAGGGTTTATTAGAGCTAATGCATGAGGACTTCAGTTAGAACTCATGTGACAGAGTTTGGTGGAGTTATAGAAGTAGTTGGTGGAGTTGTATTTAGTTTAACTCAGTTAGACCTAGTTGAGCTAGTTGTATCTAGTCTAACTAATTGATACAGTAGTGAGAGTGGTGTGAATTAATTAGTTAATTAATTCACTAAATAATAACTCATTAATCAATTGAAGAATACATCAGTTAACTACAATGCATGGCAGTTTCAATGGATACCAGTGGAGAGGTAGGTGAAAGAGCAAGTGTGACTATCAGTTGTGACTATAGTGATGCATTGATTGCATCCAACACTTAGTAAAGATGCCAATGAGTATTGCATGAACAAGGCTGGCTAGATTCGAACTCATTCAGAGCCATTCTTCAGCAGGGATTGTGCAATAGAGGCAGGCTAGTAGGTGGCAAATATTGGTGCATGGATTTGCAAGATCGGGCCTGATTAGTGTGTAGCGATTGTATTGTACTGAGAGCTTGACATTTTTAGCTTTGTATGAGGATTGTTACATGATCTCTATGACATATATTATATACGGATATTTGGGGTTTTTAGCTTCAGGCTTTCTCGTTAAACAGTTGTGTTAATGTGTGTGAATTTTTATGGTTTGATGTGTGCATTTCAATTGATTTAATTTCCGCATGTGATGATCAATGGTGGAATAGATTCTGTATTGTTCATGAAGTTAAAATAGTGTGTGATCAAGAGAATCTTGGATATATAACACATTATTTATATAATTTCTACAAGCTCATCATCTTGTTGAATCTCAACACATCTTGAAAATATTGAAATTCCATTAAGAATGAACTCACGACCAGTGGAAGAGTGTCGAGGAAAGAGTTATGGGTGATAATATGGATCCAAATTAGTTTGAAGATATCAACAGGATTTTGAGAAGCTAACATAACCATCTAGAGGGGCTAAAGTGCCTCGAATTTATGGCCTATCTCTGAAATGTCTGATGGTGGATCATTGAATTTGGGTGGCTTAGAAAAATCAGCAGGTAAATATGCACCACTATCATCAGATGTATCAATGAAAACACTATTAACACCACTAGTTTTATTAGACTTAATATTAAACACATATCAGATTCTTTATGGATAGAGCATTGAGGTACATCAGTGAGAAAACTCCCTTGATTGTTCAGAGTTGTAGAATCTTCCTCCTGACTAATAAAAGATTTACAATTAAATAGATCATGAATAATAGATTCAATATTTTCATCCTCTGATGGTAGAATCACACCATATTGTACCTTATTGCAACCATGACCAGTCAGATAAAGATCTAAAGGATTTAGAGAGACCGATGCTAGAGGTGAGGGAGGATGAAAAGGCTCAAGAAGAGATTCATCAGTTGTAACTAAATCATATTGAGCTTTTGAATATAATGGATCAACATGGATGTTATACCCTATGAGTTTATTTTCATCATCATAATGATCGAAGATAGGCATACCAATGTAAAATTCAAATTGATCTTGGTTTTCCTCAATAGGGTACACCAAAGATTCAAAATTATCACAACTTACCTTTTCTTGTTTGTCATTCGAAGACACATGGATCAAAGTAATTTCAAAACAATTATGAATTTAAAGTGTATCCCATCGCATAAATGCAGATTGAAAACTATGAGAAGAAGAGTATGAATTGATATTGTACAAATCCAAGTGCTCTGAAGAAGGAAAGATATCACTTGATGTACTTGGATATCCATCACCATATGTGTTAATGGAAATAGGGATGCCATGGTAATGGTTGTCTAAAGTATCAACTTGAATGAAGGATATGGAATCATTTGATAGGTTATCAAGGTTGTGAGTTCGGTGATTAGCAATAAATGCAAGATGTCATCCTAGAAGAGGGAAGAAAGATGAAACATATCTTCACCACTTTGCTCCTCTACCTATGAAATGAAACTACCTTGTATATGATCATTTCTTGAAACAAGGGGTTGAACATCCTTAAGAGTTGAATTAGGTTGATCAAGTGGATCATGAAACAAGGAATCATGAGACATGTATAATAGAGGTTGAGAGATATCCCTTGAGGCAGTCGAGTTTACATTTGGATCAAATTTAAGATTCGACTTATGTGCACTAATATGATCTTGAAAATCCAAGGGATCAACTTTAACTTTAGGCTCCATGCAATTATTCAACCAATCCAAGTTCTCCTCAATAGGATATATATCATGAGAAAAGGATAGATATTGAATGGACGAATCGACAATTTGATTTTCAAATTTCCTGACTTTAACATCATCACAAGGAGGCACCCAAATTGGTACTAGAAAAGGAGGAGGAAAAGGAAAAAAAGGAATAGTAGGTTCCTCCTCACAAATTTTGGGTGTATCGTGATCAACATAATTTGGAAGAGGGGAATCATTGAAGGGTTCAGATGCAAATGATTTCATGGAGAGAAGAATCAAGCTCTGAATTTTTTTGCTGATAAAATTATAATTATAATATTTTGCATAAAACTCTTAGAAAAGGTAAAGAAATTGATTCAGAAAATCCTCTATAGATTCACCAGATTTCATTATGATCAGATCAATCCTATCACATGCATATTGATAATCATACATGTCAAAGGCTTGATGAATCTCCTTGAGGAATTGATAAAATGCATGAATAGAAGTAGTTAGCAAGGTATGACACCATTCCTTATCTCAACCGTCAATAGTGAGGTGAATAATATACAAACAACATCTTCATCATCAATTTCATGAGACTTACAAAAACCAAGAAAAATAGATAAATATTTAGCTATGAATGTACCACCCTTGATCTCAACCCTAAATTGAGACAAGTCATGAAACTACTTCACAGAGATGAAAATCTTACCAGGAGATAGGTTAGAAAAACATTTTGGTATTAAGATTTGGGAAAGAGTCATTTAAGATGAGAGATTCAAAATAGACTCAACAGGCACAGCTTATCACCTAGCCCTCCTTTTAGCGTCAATTATTGACGGTGTTGAAAATCTGTCAACCAAGGGGGTGTAATTCCCCCGTAATAATAACAATAATAATAATAATAATAAATAACAAATATATAAAATAATATTAATATATAAGTAAATAAAACAATAAATAATAAATAATAAACTGAAGTTCTAATAAACATATATAAAAATAATAAGAATAAGTAAAGCTAACAAAAAATAAAAATAAATAAAATAAAAGAGAGTTAAATTAAGAGAAATGTTGAATTAATTAAAACTTAAAACAAATAAATAAAAGTTGGCATGTTGACACATGGATTGTGTGCATGCGAATCCCTTTCCAATCCTTTTCCGTTTTTGGAACTGTTTTTTTCTATTTAAGGATAAGTGGGGGATGAGATTATTCATTCTTATGGAGAAGAATGTCGAGAGGCAAAGGTAACACTAGCAGTGGTACATTGATTGAGGGCTTGGGGTTGGCCGGTTGTAGAAAGCTTATGTGCAGTTGAGTTTATGGTTGGGTGAAGAGTCGTCCCCAAAACTTTGTTGCAGTTAGCGAGATTCAAATGGCATTCAACTTTGAAATCAGAAATAAGGAATATTGTCGCTACAGGTAAGTTTCCTTTGCTCGTATTTTTCGGAAATTTTATGTTAAATAGTTGAATATTTGTGTGTTGATTATTAATCACATAAATTGATGTAATTAGTTGTATATGTTGAAGTTCGAATTGCTACATATATTATCAGAACGTGTTCAAACCCTTATATTGTATATTTAGATATATTTTTATGTTCTCATTTATTAATAATTATAAATAATATTTTTGAAAATATATATATAAGTGTGTGGGGTTTTATGTTGTGCTGGAGAGCCATATCACTTTATTTCCATTGGTCTATACTTTTTCTCCTTATTCAACAATATAATTTATATAGTGACCATTAACATAGGTAAAGGGATATATCCTGTATAATTTATGGAACACTTACATTACATATTATAACACATGACATCACTTCTAAATTAAGGTAAAAAGAATAGTTTATATGTTATAAGTTTTCAGTATATAATATACATACTCTGTATTCATAAAAACACGATGGCCCAAACCTAAAAGTGGTTTTTTTCCACAAGTTTGCGATGAATTACGAAAGATGAGAGTTCTATGAGTTCTACAAAATGGCATAAGAATACTAGAACATCCCTAGTGAGAGGAGCTAGTTCCCAATAAATTTTTTGATGACTTTGGTTAGTTGAAAATGCAAAAACTTTTGACAGGTTGGTATACGAGGTTAAGGGATTAATAATGGCCTTAGAGAAGACATAATCTTCCAGCATCATAATACAAAGGTTAGATTTTGAATGTTGTGCCAAAAAAAATGATTCAAACGAAGGGCCATGACACTGAACAAAGAAACAAAACTAAACTACACTTATGTCCAAGCTTAGGTTCACTAGAAACTAGATCCATCTTAACTCCAGATATATCAAGCGCCGAGACGGATCAAATCTCTTGAGGTGCAAACCTCTTTTTTGAGTGAAAAACTTGGGGAATTGTTTGCACCTCGAGAGATTCGATCCATCTTGGCACTTGATAGATCTGGATTTAAGATGGATCTAGGTTGGTTTCAGTCGTGTGCAGCCAAGGAAAATCTATCGAAGATATGAAAATTTTTATCAATAATATGTAAATATATCTAATATTAATATAATCATTTTAAATATGCTAAATATGTCTAAGATTAACATCGTCATTTTGATTTTAAATTTTCTTAATTACCTCAGTTTGTTGAGATGATAAATATTGTTAATAACTTTAATGATGAAAAAAGGCGAAATACAAATTTTAAATACAAAGTGACAATAATAGTGTTGAATGATAGAAAATGTGAATAATGAGAATATTGTCAATTACAAACAATCTTCATTGTGATCAATCTCAAATTATTTTCTTCTACTATTCTAATTGTCACCCTTGTTATATTTGTCATCTTTTCATATCGTAAACCATTTAAATCTTTAGCTCAAGTTGTTGTAGTAAACATCATATTTTGTCTCTCTTTCTCTCCAATATTAATAGGTTGAATTACTATAACACAAAAATCCATGTACATTATCAATAATTATTTGTGCTTACACTGGAATCAATGCACATTGTTAATCCAATCACTTCAAAATTAATGTACCATCATACATCCAATTACATCAAATCATAAATTAACATCTACACTGAAATCAACGCATTAGTCAAATAATATTAGAAAACAACTTCTACACTGAAATCAATGCATCTAATGCAAGCAATCAAATAGGATTATAAATCAACTTTTACACTTAAATCAATGCATCTAGTTCAAATAAGAAAATAGGATTGGAAACCAACATCTACATTGAAATCAATGCATTTACTGCAAGCAATCAAATAGGTTTAGAAATCACCATCTACACTGAAATCAATGCATTTAGTGCAAGCAATCAAATAGGATTATAAATCATCTACACTGAAATCAATGTATCTAGTGCAAGCAATCTGAATCATAATTAGAAATGAACATCTACATTGAAATCAATGCAGCTAGTGAAAGCAATCAAATAGGATTAGAAATTACCATCTACACTGAAATCAATGCATTTAGCGCAAGCAATCAAATAGGAATAGAAATTATCGACATTGAAATCAATGCATCTAGTGCAAACAATCAAATATCATTAGAAATCAATATCTATATTAAAATCAATGCATCTAGTGCAAACAATCAAATAGGATTAGAAATCACTATCTACATTGAAATCAATGCATCTAGTGCAAGCAATCAAATAGGATTATAAATCACCATCTACACTTAAATCAACGCATCTAGAGAAAGAAATAAAATAGGATTAGAAATCACCATCTACACTGAAATCAATGCATCTAGTGTAGGAAATATTCTTCCCTCTCTCCCCCCTCCATCTATATCTATATCTCCCTCCATATCTCCTTGTTTGTCTCTTTATCTCAACCCTCCCCCAAACACACACACTCCCCCACACCATATTTATAAATCTCTATGTCCCTCCCTCCCTCTCCCCCTCTCCCCACCTTCCATCTATATCTCTATCTTCCCTCTCTTCACATTCCATCTATATCTCTATCTTCCCCTTCTCTCCCTCTCCCGCGCTTCTATCTCTTTTTCCTCCTATTGTCCTCTCTCCCTCTCTCTCCATCTTCCTTATCACTCCCTCTCTCTATCCACCTTTCTCTCTCTCTCTATGTCTTTCTTCTTACCTCCCTCTCTACCCCCCTCCAAATCCATATCTCTTACCCTCCCTCTCTCTTCCTTCCTCTCTCTCCCTTTCTCTCCCACCTATATTTCTCTCTCTCTCTCTCTCTCTCTCTCTCTCTCTCTCTCTTCACCCTCCAACTCGGTTACTATATCCCTCCCTCTCGCTTTCTCTCCCCCCTTCTCTCCATATCTCTGTATTTGTCTCTTTATCTCACCCCAAACATACACACTCTCTCTCCATCTCTCCCTTGTCACTCCCTCTCTCTCTCTTCACTTCTCACTGTCTATGTCTTTCTTCTTCCCTTCCTTTGTCCCCCTCCAACTCCATCTCTTTATTCATCCCTATCTCCTCCTCTCTCCTCCCATCTCTCAAGTCCTCTCTCTCATCCTTCCTCTCTCTCCCTTTCTCTCCTACCTCCCTCTCTCTTCCCCCATCACTCTCTCTCTCTCTCTCTCTCTCTCTCTCTCTCTCTCATTGTTACTATATCCATCCCTCTCTCCCTCTCTCTCCTCTTGTCTCCATCTCTCCTTCTTTGTCTCTTTATCTCACCCCTAAACATACACACTCTCTCTCCATATCTCCCTTGTCACTCCCTCTCTTTCTGCACTTCTCACTCTCTATGTATCTCTTCTTCCCTCCCTCTCTCCCCTTCCAACTCCATCTCTCTATCCCTCCTCTCTCTCTCTCTCTCTCTCTCTCTCTCTCTCTGCCCTCCAATCCTCTCATTATCTTACTCCCTCTCTCCTCTCTCACTCCTCTCGGTCTCTCTCTCTTCATTTCTCCTCTCTCCTGTCCTTCAATTTATCTTTATCTCCCTTGTCACTCCCCATCTCTCCACCTATATCACTTTAAGTCTTTGTTCTTCCCTCCCATATCTATCTAGACTTAATATATATCATGATATAATAAAACAAATTTAATATTATATTAATACAAAGCTATTAAAATTAATAATATAATGTTATAATATATTAATATGAATATTAGGTTTAATAATAATAAAAATTTGATATTAATATCAGGGTTAATAATGTTCTTTTATTGCATGGTATTAATAATAATTTGGCCCATGGAGTAAATATAAAAAGAGGTTTATTTTTTACCATACCTTGGTATATTTATATTTATATTTATTTACTATACCTTTTTTATTTACAACCCATAGTGTCTAGCCCATGGTATTAATAATAATTTGTCCCATGGTATTTGTCCGATAGGCTTCACTTAAATAAAATCTCTTTTTGAATTTTCGTAAATATAAAGAGGTTTATGGAGTAAATATAAAAATAGGTTTTATTTATTTACCATACCTCTAGTCTATTTATGTATTGATTGCAATTGAGCCGACATTAAAAATATTTACATACATTTTTTTTTACATTACATCTAACATCTAACGCTAACACATCTCGTTCATACTAAATTTACTTTTATTTTATTATTATAAGTTTTTACTTTTATTTTATTATTATATAGTTTTGATTAAAGAAAAGTTATATATAAATTCTGGAAAGACTTAGAGTTCGATGGAGAAATACAGGCTCGGCGTTAATGTTACTTAAAACGAATTTAACCAAGTCAACAAAGGAACACACCCAGCCCATCGATATGGTCAAAGTAACATATCCATTGGACTATCGTTGCAAGATTTGAAAAGGAAATAAAAGTTTTCTACTAAAAATAGGTTGTCAATAAGCACTTTTGAATGCCTTATCGTTGTCATTAAACTATCAGTGAATAATATATGATTAAAAAGAAGTATTCCACACTAGTAATTGAGAAGTATTATTCAATTACTAATTGGATTTAGAGCATCGATGTAATAATAAAATATGTTTTATTGTAAAAAGTTATAATTTGCGTTTTTAGCGGGTTTTGGTAAAATAAAATACGTTATATTGTAAAAAGTTATATTTTGCCTTTTTAGCGGGTTTTGGTAAAATTAAATACATAGATTATAATAATATAAAATAAATTTATAATAATTGTGTATAAGTATATTATATATATATTTTGTATAAGTGTCTTATAAATATATTTTAAATTTAATGTATTTTTTTTAATTTAATGCATTTTTTTTCTTTTTAAATTTATTATAATGAAGTTATTTAGATTATTTTAATTTAAAAAATGGTTTCAATAGAATCATTTTTTTATTGTTTTAAAATAATATTTATGGACATTTATTTAATTAATCAATGTAATTAAATTTTCATAGAAAAGATAATAATAATAATGCAAAATAAAGAAATTAGGCCAGAGAAGTTCACTAGTTTGAGGGAAAGAGTGGTTAAATACATTTCTTAGGGATCAATGAGCATAATGTAGTAGAAGAGATGACATGCACAATAGTATTGCAATGAAACTTTGTATAGTTCATATATAGATAGTTTTTTAAGTGTGAACTTGGGGATTGTTTGTATAGTTCATATATAGATAGTTTCTTAAGTGTGAACTTGAGGATTGTCAAAAAAAGAGCCTAATACCAATGTAAAACTATGTCTAGGAAGTGAAGATAAAAAAGATAAACATGTCTAGGGAGGTTCATATATAGATAGTTTCTTAAGTGTGAACTTGAGGATTGCCCAAAAAGAAGGTAATACCAATGTAAAACTATGTCTAGGAAGTGAAGATAAAAAAGATAAACATGTTTAGGGAGTGACGATAAAAAAGATAAACATAATATTGAATGATATATTAATTGGTCAATCTTGCTTTGAGGATGTCATCTCTTGAAAAGGAAAAAATCATACTTAAACAAGCATAAGATAAGTCTATATAAAATTGGAGTCTCATAGTGGTTATATAAATGTTGTAAGTGAAAATGGCAATATGATATATAGGAGAGGGAGTAAAAATTTTAATAAAGTTAAATTATAAATATAAAGGTGCTATGAAATTCCAAATTGTGGCCTTTAAAATATTATTATTATAAAAGATTTGTTAAATAAAAAATTGTTTTAAATAGGTAATAATTATAAATAGTTTAATCGTCGATAAAAGACATTGGGGATGGGGGGGGGGGTTTTTTGAAGGCGCTAGGGTTCTGGTTATGGTGGATCTGTAATGCCTGCAGGTCGGGCCTGCTTCAGGCCACGCGGGCGACGTGATGGGACAGGGGTCCTGACCTGTCAGGGTCCCGCTCCAATGCCTGCTCCTTTTTGCGTCTAGTCTTCATGTGCGCTTTCCGAGTCTGGAAAACGAAAGGCATTAACCTCAACCGTTTCGCTGTTTACATTTTTCCTGTTGCTTTTCACCGGATCGCTGTTTTTTTACCTCGTCACGGGCTTCCTGCACCTTCGGTGTCGGTTTAGGGTTTGTAATTACTTTGCAGGAATGGGGCTCGACCGTGAACTGGTTGATTTGGAACCGGTGCCGGAGGATCTTCTCACGGTTTGGGGTCACGAGGTTTCGGTTCATAATCTGGAGCGTTTTTTTCCTAAGGCACCTGCGAAACAAGGGGTTTTTTCCAAGGAGCTTGGGGTAGTTTGCTCCCCTCTCAGATCTGCTCTCCCTGTTTCGGTAGAGACCAGAAAGACTGGCTGTGACGTTTCTCCATCAAAGGGCGTTGTCTCTGAGGGTGAAAGTTCTGAAAGGATTCGTCTAACCTCTTCCGGGGTTTCTCCCACTACATCGCGGCCTGTTCTATCTGATTTCGCTGGCTTTCCACCTCTCTCGACAGGGCTAGAGGACGTGTTGGCCAGCTGCAGCCTCCATGGCTCGGAAGGGCCCATAGATGTGAAAGGAAAGTCCGGGGAAAGGATTGACTCTGGAGCAGTCTTCCCTTGGGCTCTTGGAAGTGATTTTAGGGCCCCTGCTCAAGGGTTTACGTCGGCTTTAAGCTCATTTAGAGCAGTTGTGCCCTCGGTGGAAGAGATTCGGGAGCTGCCGCTGACTGAAACCTCTTTCGGTGCTGTCGGCGAAGGAGATAGGCATGAAAACTTTCTGGGTGTGCTGGGAGCGAGTTTAAAGGGATACCCACTAGGGGAGACTGCATATGGGGGGGCCGTAGCTGCAGAGAAGTCCCTTTCTGGAAAGCAGTCCTCGGAGGAGAGACAAAAGTTTTGTGATTCATGTGCGAACAGGGTTTTGGAGGAAAGGAACCAGGGCCCGCCAGAGGTGGAGGCAGCTGACAACCAGCATCATACCGAACCAGAGGAAGGTGAGGTGCAGGTCACCAAGGTGGGTGGAAAGCGAAAAAAGCAGGGTCCTATTCGAAAGAAGGAGCCCCAGCCTTGTTGCACTTTAGGAGTGGACATTCGTGTAGAAGAGGTTATGGCAGCCTCTGAGACAAGGCTCGTTGGCAGAGTGCGAGGGCGGAAATTTTCGGCCAACTATATTCGGGAATGGGTTCATTCGGAGTGGGATAACGCTCCAGGTAAGCCTGTGGAGATAAAGGTTCTGGAGAGAGGCTGGTTTACCTTGTGGTTTGCTCAAAAGGATCATGTAAATTGGGTTCTAGACAGAAATTGGAGCTTTGGGAAACGGCCAGTCCTTCTTCAACGATGGACACCTATGTTCGATGCTCAGATCGAGAAGTTGAATGAATCTCCAGTGTGGGTAAAATTACCTGGGTTACCCATTCAGTTCTGGTTTGACTCGGTTTTCATGTCCATAGGAAATACCTTGGGGAAGTTTCTGGATTTTGACAAATCGTTCGAGCAGTCAGACGATCTCAGTGTGGCGCGTATCTTAGTAAGTCTAAACCCCCGAGAAGGGCTTGCTGAAGCCATGAATTTAAAGTATAGGGAGATGGAGTTTGTGCAGAAGCTGGATTATGAAAACCTGCCCTTCCGGTGCCATCGCTGTCATATCTACGGGCACTTGGCCAAAGACTGCCCGCTGGGCCACCGCCGTCGAAAGAACACTCTCAAGGTGCCCCGAAAACCAGTGGTGTTCCCTGTCTCAAAGTCTGGTATGGATCCCACAAAGGAACAAATGGAGGAGGATGGTTTGGCGGTTGAGACCTCCGGTGCCCCGTTGGAGCAGGCGGATTTCTTCCGGTCCCAAGAGCATGTCACTGAGCTGTCTGGTGCCCCGGTCTTTCCGACAGCTGATGGGTTAGTGACGGATTCTCAGGCGGGTATGTCTTTTTCCTCCTCCTCTAGTGCATGTGTTTCTAGTTTTGTTTCTGTATCTGTTAGTTCGAAGCCTAGCTCCTCCGGGCAGCTTCAGATGGAATTTTCTTGTTTAAATCTGAATACTCCCTTGGTTGATAGTCTAGTGGTCTCGGTACCTCTGTCCTCTGGAGACTCCCTGCCTTCTAGTTTCGAGACCTCTGCTCCCTGCCCTTCCCTGGTCTCTGCCCCTTCCCTGATTGCTCCTCCCTACAACCTGAGATCTTTGGCTATTCGTCCTGGGAAAGAGATCGCTCCTGGTGGTCTTGAGCAGGATTTAGTGCCCATCGGGCCTAGAAAAACCAGAGGTAGGAAATCTAACATGTCCAAAGCTAGGCAGAAGGCTATTATTGATATAGTTGATGGGAAACAAAAATCCTTGACTGGGGTGCTTAGAGCAGCAAAGCCACCCTCTGATTCCCTCAAATGATTTTGCTTTCTTTCAACTGTAGGGGTTTAGCTAGTCAACCCAAAAAACTAGCTTTCAGGAACTTAATTAGACAGTATAACCCGGATATTCTCATGCTCCAAGAAACCCTCGGCAAGGGGGAGGAAATTATTGCATTTCTTTCAAAGTCTATGACAGGTTGGCACTTTCGAGCAATTGATGCAGATGGCCGCTCTGGTGGTCTGGTCACAGGTTATCGAGCTGGAAACCTAAAAGAAATTTCCTCCTGGGGGTTTGAACACACTTTGGCAGTGGAGCTATACTCCAAGGAGTTTTGTTTTCCTCTACTTCTTCTAAATGTTTATGGGCCCTGCCAGGAAAGGGAACGTTTCTGGTCCTCTTTTTTCCAAAAGTCCCTTCTTAACCACCCAAATCTGATCATTGGAGGAGATTTAAATTTCTCCTTGGGGGTCTTCGAATCGTGGGGAGCAAATGCCAGAGCAGACCCTCTAACAGACTTTTTTCTTTCAAAGATTGCTTCTTCCCATTTGATCGATCTCTCGCTTCTAAAAGCCAGGCCTACTTGGCGCAATAAAAGAGTTGGTGATGACTGGGTTGGAAAGAAACCGAATCGATTTCTTTTGGGCGAAGCTCTTTCTGAGAAGTTGGATATCTTCCGTCATTGGGTGGGTGATGGGGGCCTTTCTGATCATTTCCCGATTCTGATGGAGGCAAAGGGATCTCTTAAAAAACCTGGGTCCCTGTTCAAATTCAATGCCTCTTGGTTGTCTGATGATTCCTTTATTTCTCTGGTTCAAACTACCTGGAGGAAGGATGGGCATAATGAAGAGGGGGACTTAAGCCGAAGCAAGGATTTTATGAATAACCTTAAGCTATTGAAAGCTGCATCCAAATCTTGGGCTATTCAAAAGTCATTACTTGAAGATGAGGAACTAAGGGTCATCAATTCAGAACTCGAGATCTTGGAAGCCCCGGATGGGAGGGGCTATGCCACTGCGGAATCTCGTGACAGAATCCGGGAGTTGGAGGCAGCAAGGAGGAGACTTCTTCAAGTAAAGGAGGAAAGTTGGCGCCTAAAGAGTAGGGCTGTCTGGCTTCAAGCGGGGGATGAAAATACTAAATTCTTTCAGCATTATGCTAAAGGAAGGAAAAATGTCAATACCATTTGGGAAATTCCAAAAGCAAATGGGGAAAAGGCTCGGTCCTTTGAAGAACTTGCTTCTCTTGGGGTCTCTTTCTTCAAAGATCTGTTTAAAGCTCCAGCGGAAGCTTCTATTGCTGAAGTCATAAGAGTAGCCCAGTTCTTCCCAAGGCTCATCGAAGACGAAGGTAATGATCTTCTGATGGCCCCGGTCTCAAGGGATGAAGTGGAGTCTACCCTAAAATCGATGCAAAAAGAGAAGAGTCCAGGCCCGGATGGCTGGACTGTGGAATTTTTCCTCCACTTTTTTGATCACCTGGGCGATGACCTGACAGGGGTGGTAGAAGAATCAAGGGTCTCAGGTTTGGTCTACCAGCCTTTTAATGCAACTTTTCTGACACTCATCCCGAAATCGGATAACCCTTCCTCTTTTAATAATTTTCGCCCCATCTCCCTCTGCACCTGTGTATACAAGGTGATTTCAAAGATTGTCGCCTCTAGACTGAAACCTTTCCTCTCCAAAAGTATCTCAGCAGAGCAGTTTGGTTTTTTGGACGGGAGGCAAATCCATGAGGCTGTCGGTGTTGCCCAGGAAACTCTTCACAGCCTAAAAAGGAGCAGGAAAAAAGGGGCCATCATCAAAATTGATCTCTCTAAGGCCTACGACAGAATCAGTTGGATGTATTTAAGGCTCGTTTTAACTCATCTGGGGTTCATGCATGATTTTGTAAGGTGGACTATGGCGTGTGTTACCTCGACTTCGATTGCTGTTCTGATTAACGGGGCAGCTTCGGATTTCTTTAACCCGCAGAGGGGACTTCGCCAAGGCTGCCCTCTCTCCCCACTCCTGTTTCTGCTAGCATCCAAAGGTCTAAGTCTCATGATCAAAGCGGCGAAGAGACAGGGTGTTTTGAAAGGGATTGAAGTTGGGCTGAATCTATGGGTGACCCATATCCTCTTTGTTGACGATATTCTAATCTTTAGTGATGGGAGTCGGGAGGACTGCAGCTGTCTTAAAAGGCTCTTCGAGCTCTTCTTAAAAGCCACGGGCCTGGTGATAAATGAACAGAAATCTTCGGTCACGACAGCAGGACTCTCTCCTCTTGAAGTAAGTAGGGTAAAGGAGACTCTCACGTTTGAAGTAAAGTCTATTCAGGATCTGTTCAAATACCTTGGTTTTAAGTTGAAACCTGACTCTTACAGAGCCCAAGACTAGAACTGGCTCCTTGCAAAAATTGAAGACAGAATGAAACATTGGAGCTTTAAATGGCTGTCAAGGGCAGGTAGGCTTGTTTTGATTAAATCAGTGGTTTTGGCCATTCCAGTTTACTGGGCTAGTCTAACTTGGGTGCCTAAATGTATTTTGCTGAAAATAAATAAAATCTGTAGTATATTTTTATGGGCTGGCCAGAAGAAGGATTATGTCACCCCTTGGGTTGCCTGGAAAAAAATTGTTCGACCCAAAAAATGGGGGGGGTGGGGGATAAAGGATTTGTTCCCTTTCTCCCAGTCATTAGCTGCTAAACTCGCGTGGAGACTGATTGTTTCAGACAACCTCTGGACTGATGTGACTCAGAGGAAGTATATTGACCCAGTCTCGCCTCTAGATTGGATAAGAAAGCCTACCAAATCAACAAGAGATTCCTCTGTGGTATGGAAAGCTTTGGTGGCTGCTGTTCAGGTTATAGAAAAAGGTTTGGCATGGAAAGTGGGTGATGGTAGATCCATAAGACTGGGCAGGGACCCATGGGTGGGCTGCTCGGACTCCTTTGCTGTTCCAAGAGAGCTGCTTGATCACTTAAATAGTAGAGGCCTCTTCTCCCTCAGTCAAATTGCTGATAACGCAAATTCTTCAATTTGGAGGCAGGAGTGGTTTTCAGAGGAGGCTCTTGCTTTAGAAGATAGGTGGCATGCGGAATGGGGGGTTTTCCGTGCAGGTCTATTGAACTCACATATTCGTATTACAAATGAGCCGGATGAGCTGAGATGGGTGCACTCTAAATCAGGTTTCTACTCTCCAAAGATGGGTTATGATTGGCTCATGTCTCAGAAGGGGTGGGAGGAGCCAAACTGGTGGGCCAAGTTTTTGTGGAAACTGAAAGGACCAGCAAAGACTAGGTTGTTTTTCTGGTGTGTTCTTCGAAAGAAAGTACCCACATGGGATCATCTCCAGTTAAGGGGGAAGATTGGTCCAGGATGGTGTTCCTTGTGTAAGGAGAGTGAGGAAACTCTCCAGCATATTTTCCTTGCATGCCCTTTTTCAAAAAGCCTCTGGAATGAAATGTTAAGACAAACAAAGGTCCCCCTTCGCTGGGAGGGGGAGCAAATATCAGAGGCCTGGACCAATTGGTGGCAGCAGGCTCCCAATGACAAAGTCAGAACTCTGCCCCTGCTGGTTGCTTGGGGGGTATGGCTAGCCAAAAATCATTGCATCTTCAAAGACTTTGTCTTCCCCATTGCAAGACTTGGAGCCGAAGGAGTGGCCATCTTTGAAAGTATACCAATTCCCTCAAATTCAGCAAGTTGTAGACCTGTCCAGGTAGAAGAAATAAAAGGGTCCATTCCGTGGGCGTATTTTGATGGAGCCTCTGATATAAACAAAAACTGTGGAGCTGGCCTGGTCATTTAATTTCCATCTGGAATTTCTCTCAAAGCCTCCATAGGACTTGGTACCGGAACAAATAATTTTGCTGAGCTCAAAGCCTTACATTTGCTTTTATGTTGGCTCTCTTTGCTTAATGTGTGGGAGGTCCAGCTTTTCGGGGATTCACTAAACACAGTCAAGTGGGCAAATGGCTCACACCAGTGCAGGAACTATCTCTTAACCCCTCTGCTTGCTGAAATTTTTCGTCTTAAAAGTTGTTTTGATGAGCTGACAATTTGTCACATTTACAGGGAAAGAAACACTGAAGAAGACAACCTTTCTAAAAAAGGCATTGAGCAGGTTTTGGATTCATGGTTAGTTGATGAAGTAGTGGATGGAGTGGCAAGGAGACTTGCCCCTCCGGTTTTCACATAATTTTGGAAGCTGTCATCAGCTCCTTTTTCTCACTGTTTCTTTTGTTATGTTTATATTATCCAGCACTTAAAACACTGTTATTCTGTCAACAGTTTTTTTTCTCACTGTTTCTTCTGTTATGTATATATTATCCAGCACTTAAAACACTGTTATTTTCTATAAAACTGTCTACGAAACTCAGTGCTGTTTTCCGTAAATTGGAGGCCTGAGTAATTACATTTTTTTGGATATGTCAGCTCTTTTTCTGCCAGCACAGTGTTTACTAGCTGGTCATTGGACAATGGTGAATTTAAGTATACCCTGTTTCGGTGTTTTTCCTTTATGGAAGCCGGGGGTAGCTTACACCACAGTTTTTGCTTCTTTTCAGCAGTTTTTGTTTGACAGGGCTGTAGGGTGGTTTTCATCCAAAAAACAGCTGTTTTTTCTCTGGAAAAGGGAAAGAAATGCATCGCATATGCTATGTAACCCTCTTTTATAATAGAAGGTTCGATTTTTTCTATGGAAAAAAAAATATTGATATTATTTAACTATGTTTTATAACATTTTATAAAATGCAAAAATATGCATGGATCAAGTTAATACTTAGTGATTCAAGTAATCTTGAAATTATTTAATAAATGGTTTCCAATAAAATTATATCTATAGAATATGACTCGAAAGGGTTAACCATAATTTATGAGTTAAAATTCTTTTTGTTATGACTTGAAGTATAATATTGTGATGATGTTTTATGGATATAGCTTTGATGAGAGGTTAATGATGCACATGTGGTTCTTATTCATTTAGTTTGATATGATGATGTTGTATTCTCATGATGGATATGATACGCATACGGATTATGATGTTATGATATGAGGTATATTATTAGGTGATGTGACGATATATTTTTTATGTTGATATGTTGATGGTATAACTTGTGAGGGTATTAAGCATGTGGTAATTGCGTGCAGATTTCATGACATGTAAGAGTATGTAGTTCTTTACTATTCAGAATGTTGTGATTAACAATGATGTTATGTTGGGGTGGCAAGAGGGGGAGAGATTCTCATTAATCCTGAAGGAATCATAGAAGATATATTTGCATGGGGCTTGGGAAAAAATACAAACAACCAAGTTGAGGCTTATGGATTACTCTTCGAGCTATCTTTGGCTCAGAAAAAAAGGAATAAAGGAGATGTCCATTCTAGGGGATTCGCTGGTGATTATAAAACATATGATCAACAATTCAACCACTCAAAAATATAAATTGAACCAAATAATCAAGAGAAGTTAGAGAACGAAGTCTCTTTTTCATCATTTACAGTTTTATCATATCCCAAGAGGACAAAATAAGGAAGCAAACAAACAAGCCAATCAGGTCTTCTTAATGATAGAAAAAAACAGCAATGTGAATGGAATTGTGGGAATGTTTCGATCCCCTAAAGGTTGACATGAAAATAAACAAAGCAATACCTATGGTGAAGGATGGCAAGAAAAAGAGAATAAATAGATTTAGTAAGCTAGAGTTAGATGGCCCTTTTCTCCCTCGCTATATTCCCCTCCCTCCTCCTTGTTTCCTCTTCTTCTTCCTTCCTCTCCTTCCCCCCCCCTCTCGTCTTCTACCCCTTGTCTTTTGCCCCTCCACCTCATTTTCCCCTCCTCCTCATTCTCCATGTCTTCCACCCCTCCACCTCATTCTCCATGTCCCCTGAGCCCTCCCTGGCCTTGTCCCGACTGCCCCCATTTCTCATAATTCTCCCCCGTGCCTCGTGGAATCTCCTGTCCAGGCATGTGAAGTTTAGAAAATTTGTGTGTTGGCTAGTTAGAACCATGTGATACACTTGGTATCAGTCCAATTTTCAGCATGGGAGATGAGTTTTATCAGCATAAGATCGTTCGTTGTGTCAGCGCATTCAAGGTCCAGGCATGTGAAACTTAAGAGATCAAGAGTGGCATTTAATCATCTTGTGCTAGTGTGGTCAATTTGCGTGAGGGAAGCAAAGGTTAGACAAGTCGAAGGTCATTTCAATGAGTAGGGGAATTATAAAAGTTCGTTGGGAGGCTAGTGACATGAGAAAAATTCATGGCCCCTGCAGCATGGTCAGTCTTAATATTCGCTATAAATTCAGTAGCAGCAGAATGCATCCTTTCCAGAATATCAGGAATGTATCTGTCCAAGGGGTTGGTTGGTTTATGTCCCAGTGGCAAGGACTAGGTAGGGATTCAATGTATGTCTTCTGCATGGTGTTTCGGGAGGTTAGTAGTGTGAAGTTGTAGGGTGTTAGTAAGGATGGATTCTTGAAAGAAATGAAGCCCAACGTGGCATCTAAGAGGGTCGTGGCTGCGGGTGGTGGGTTGAATTGTTGGTATCAGGCGAGGGTGTTGGAGGTCTATCAGATTCATCGGTGTTTGTTTCAAGTTTTTTTGGCTCACTTTGGGAGTCTCGATCTTTGTCTGAATTCTATGGAGTTGTTTGTTTGTTTGGGGGTCTGTGTCAGGCTAGAAATGATGAGCCACTATGAGGAAGGAAGCTCGGTATCGGAGTCTTGGGGTCGTCATAGGTCGAGGTTAGGTAGAATTTCGGGGAGAATGGTGAAGGACTGTGGAAAATTCCATGTAGATTTCGCTCTTTGTGCCACAAAACATGTAAAAACTAAGGATGGTTTGTCGATAATCCAAAGGTGTATCCATCAGAAACCCTAGAGATGTAGGAATAACAGCTGGTAAAGAATGAAAGAATTTTCCAACTAGAACACGAAATTGACGCTCTTAGGTGCCAAATTGAGGATCTTTAGCTCAAATTTGATGACAAAAGCATGAAGATGGAAGATGAAAACCCCAAAATTAATCTTAACATTCCAACGGAAATGGAGGAGTAACTAGTTTTGAGGATCTTGTTTTTGTTTTTTGTTGGTTATTAGATGTTAAACTACAAGTGTAAACTTCTGTTGAAGCAGTTGTGTAGAAGGTATAGTTGTAGACAAGTAGTAAGGGATAATTTTGTAATTTTTGGAAAGAAAGGTTGGGTTGGGTTGATCAAAAAATGTGTTGTGGTGCCCATTGATTCCTATGCTCTTTTATTGTAAAGTTCTTGGTTTTTGGCTGCGAACGGTCGCAAATTAATATACTAAATCTACTCTCTCCTATTAAAAAAAAACATTGATGTTATGTTATCATGATGACATACAAGAGTTGGCATGTGGATTATTTTCTATGATACTCTGATTATAAATAATGCATTGGTTGCATGTTGAGATGTGGTGGTTGTTAGAAACTCCAAAAGTGGGCTGGTTTATTTGATGATCTCGTAGGAGCCCATACTTGTGAGGGAGAATATGAAACACCATATGGGATGGGGACAGACTCAATCAACAATACATATTCTAGTGGTTCCTTTGTCTTGTATAGCTCTTGATGGATAACTATTGAAGGGCTATGAGACCCTTTTGAGGAGGTCGAGTGCCTAATATTGGATTAGGATGTCGAATTCTAGTGGGGGTGTAAGGACTTTGATGCCTGGGGTGGTGCACCTTAGTGAGTGTGGAGGAAGTGGGCCAACCTTTCGAGATGCTTGGAGTACTACCGCATGGAGTATTGAGCGAGGTGCTTGCCTTGGGGAAGATGAAGTCTAAGCCTTGGCATGACCCTTGGGACCAGCCTTGGGCTATGCTACAGACTGATAAGGCTTTATGATTGGTTCTAAAAGTTGGGAGAAACGGCAAATATTCCTTGGGATTTCTCGGGTGATGTGTAAATTTTCGATGCATGTTGGTTATACTAGTTCAGTGGAGGGTGTAGGGCAAACGTGAAGTAATAAATAACTAAATAAAATAAAATAAAAAGTTAAATGATTCAACTTAACTTCAGCACGAAGATCATTAAAGAGGGGGAGTATGTAATGTCTCGTAATAATAATAATAATAATAAATAAATGATAAAATAATATTAATATATAGTAAATAGAACAATAAATAATAAATAGTAAAGAAATAAATAATAATAGTAAATAAATAATAAAGAAAGAAAATAATAGTGAATAAATAATAAATAATGAAGAAAATATAATAATAGTAAATAAATAATAAATTGAAGTTATATATATAAAAGTTAAGTTAACAAAAAGTAAAAAAGAATAAAATGAGAATGAGTTAAATTAAGAGAAATATTGAATTAAGTAAAACTTAAAGCAAAGAAATAAAATTTGGCATGTTGACACATGGATTGTGTGCATGCAGATCCCCTTTCCAATCCATTTCCACTTTTGGCATTATTTGCTCTATTTAATGGACGAGAGGGAGATGGTAAAATTCATTCTTATGGAGAAGAATGTCAAGAGGAAAAGGTAACATTGGTAGTAGTACATTGATTGAGGGCTTGGGAGTGGCCAGCTATAGAAAGCTTATGTGCAACTAAGCCTACGGTTGGGTGGAGAGTCATCCTGAAAAATTTGTTTTAGTTAGCGGGATTCAAATAGCATTCAACACTAAAACCACAATTAAGGAATATCGTCGCTACAGGTAAGTCATCTTTGCTCATTTTTTTTAGAAATTCTATGTTAAATAGTTTAATAGTTGTGTTTTGATTATTAATCACATAAATTGATGTAATTAGTTGTATATGTTGAATTTTGAGTTGTTACACGATGTCTCCCCGATTTGAAGTCCCAATTAGACCTCACAGCATTTGGAGTAGGACCCCAACTAGAAATACAATTGATTTCCATTTTCCCTAGGGATTTCCTTGGCTACCATTATTAACATAAGAGGTTATACAAACATTCTTTGAAACAAGCAAGTAATTTGACACTATGAGGCATATAATTGCGATGTATATAAGGTACTTTCACGGAAATGATCCAGATTTATGAAGGAACACAATAAAATACAAAACTAAGTATAAACGCAAAGATGCAACAAAAAATATACTTCATTTCATTAATATCAAATAATTGAAATAAGCTTACAAACAGAATGGAAATAAACTAGCTCGGGCAATGGTAGCTTATCTCTGAGAATAGATGTGGCGGTTGCATGCCTTTGAATTGTGTTACAATGACGCTCAAGGGCATCTTTATTATTAACCAACATGATAAAACCCTAAACAACCAAAACCCTAACCCTAGGAGATGGAACACCAATATTTTGTGGGCCCCATTAAGGTTAGTTGGGCAGCAAACTTCCCCGGGTCGCAACTTGGTCATATTATCTTCGTTTTGCGCATATGATATATTGTCGGAAATATTTCTCTCATTACTATAGGATTTTCCATAGTCCCCTGCCTATGGCTTTGGGCCTGACGCGGACCTCAAAAAACATTGTTTAGGAGGTCAAAACTGCTCCGAAAGTTTAGGACCTGAAAAACTGCTAAAAATAGTAAATGTTGCTATAAACAAGGACATTGATGAAACTAACTGGAGGACTAAGTGGAATAGGTGGGTGGCCACCAATATCCACCTGTGTTAGTAAAGGAGAAAAAGAGTGAGCCTCTAGAAGAAAAGTAATAGTATTATCCTAAAAGAGACATGGAAGAGCATAAGAGGATTATTAGTTAACCTAAAAAGTAGTTCACAAGACAACCATGATCATAAAACCAAATACAACACACCTTCAACAAAATAAGTACCAAATCCACCAATAAATTTCAATTTCCTTAGTGCATATGAACGAAACATATGTTGCAAACATCTAAAGAATAGTCCTACGACATTCACGATACATGCATGAAAATGTGTTGGCTCATCGAGCTTCATATATTAAGTAAAAGTGTCAATATATACAATTAAAATGTTGCCAAACTAGCCCCAATAGTGGAACATTAAGTCTCCACTTGCTCCCCCAAAGAAAGATATTCTCTCTTATACCAATTCTAGAGAAGCCAAGGTGGGAAGTTCAAGTCCCAAAAGTCCTTTTACTTGAGTTATGAGGGTGTATTTATAACAAAAGAGGTGAATCTCCACCTCTTATGTGACTCTTGACATCCCTCATGACTCTTGATCTTCTACAATGAATTTTCGAGTTCTTACATGACCTTTGAGCTTATATATGACTTTAGCACCCAATAGTGACTTCATATTCCATGTGAGACCTTTTGTCTTCCACATATTTACATTTTCTCATCTTGGGATATTACACAATGGCAAGGCACTATGGCACATGTGACTCTTGAGATGACTCTTGTACAAGCCATGACTTGGAAATGATGGCATGGAACTTCATGATGATGTGGCATTGCGAAGTTTCTCTTCTTCTTGCTTTCTATTCAATATTCGTGACAGATCTTCCATGTATTCCATCTTCATCCTCTAGAAGGTTGATTGATATGGAGTTTTCATGCAATCTTGATCTTTGATCTTTTTTCATAAGCTAGTGTCCTTTCATATTCTTGCTCAATAAATTCTTCATGGTTCTAACTTCACAAGTGTCTTCTCATATGATCTCCTTCTCTTCCTCTTTGAGCATCACCTTCTCATGTCAAGATGTAGTACCTACAAGTGGAATCCACTCATGACAAGATGACGTCAGTCTAGAAATATCTTACTCTATCTTGCTTCATGAAAATGACTAATTGAGATGATACTGGGCATTGGACAGGGAGGAAGACTCATGGATTGTGTAGTGCGGAGTTCTAGGGGCCAAGAGTGATGGACTGAAGCTTGAGACTGCATTGTTATGGAGGTCTAGGAAACATAACTACGCAGTTGTGGAGGTTAGTGAGGAAAAATTGAGCCTTGAAGTTACCCAATGTGCAGTGCAAGAGAGAGATATGCCCAGGTATTATGCAATTGCGTAGCTCGTGGAGGCATGGAGACAATTCAAGGCTTTCCACTATGCAATGTGCAGAAGGAGATTGACTGGAATGGTAACTCACATAGTTATGAAGGTCAAGAGGGAAAGGTTAAGCACCTAGACTACGTAATGCATATTCCTAGGAGGCAAGAACTATGCATTGCATAGCTCCAATGGGAAAGGGGCCAGCTTGAGTGTTGACATTGTGTAGTTGCAGTTCTAGTAGGCTGAGTGAGGTCAAGTTGATCGAGTAGGAACTTTCCAAAATTCGACTAAGTGTGGGATCAGTGAGATAGAAGTGAGACCAAGATTGAACTTATGGATGATCACACACACTCAGAAAAATTGATGACACAACATTGAACACTCAGTACACAAGAACAACATGATCCCCTCAATGTGACAAAAATACAACAACCTTCTCCAAGTGTGACACTTAGGATGTACTTTGTGACGACAGTAGTGTGATAGTGCATAAAACTTTGGGATTGAGTCTAATACATGTCTATATGATAAAAAGGACCCATTGGTACCAAAGTTACCCATTTAAATGGCCCATAACTTTGCTTTTACATCGTGTGACACTTCCCATGTCCAAAATACGACACTTGTGACGGTGAGAGAAAAGTGCAAACAACACTTGGAAATGTGAACGACGTTGAAAGCGACACATGCCATAACGAAGATAACATGAAAACGACACTTATTAAATTGAAAGGAAGAAAAAGTGACAGTCATAAACATGAAAGTGACACTTGGGAAAGCGAAAGTGCACAAAAGCGATTGTTGGAAAAACTCACTAAAATAGAAGTACAATCACAACCAAAAGTGAGAGACTTCCAATTGAAAGTGTGTGGTGACTATAGACATGTTGAACATTGCACATGCACTATCTTGATGGATTGTGTTATGGTTGTTCAAGCTTGCGTAAAATAATGTTCTCATGAACTTGTTATGGATTGAACATGTGTGAGAAATTGACTTTGACACTTAAAAACCGAGAAGAAGACTTAAAAACTTAGCATAACATTAATCAATCACGAATCGACTATTGAATGACAAATCGTTAGATCCTCAGTAGGCTCCAAAATTCACGTGTAGGAAAAATTTTGGAGGGTGTTGATCGCAATGTCAACATGTGGAAAAAACCTTCTTAAGCTCAATTGGTTGTAAGAAAAACACTAGAACCTAGATTTATATACACACTTCAAACCCTAATTCATTGAAGAGATGAAAACTAATGCACACAATTTATTCACAAAAGACAAGGGAAATGAAAGAATGTAAGTAATTTCATTTCCACAATGAGAAGGGGGAATGTTACATTTTGTGGATGAGATTATTGAAGATGAATGGGCTCCAAAGTCCCCCTTGGGATGAGTCCTTGGTTTTGTTGATGTTCTCGTGACTCCCTCCTTAGTTGGAAAGCAAGGTACATAAGCAAGAAAATTACAATCAAGAGGAACAAGTCCTCAAGATTCTAGTGAGATCTCAACATCATGGCCTTACTTGTGAGGATGGATGGATGGAATGACCTTAAGTGATTTATTTATAGTTGTCTAATGGATAAACCCCCTTGACATGGTATTCATTTTAGTGGTTAAAGAATACTTATTCTATGTTAAAAATATAAATTATGGTTTAAAATGGTCCACATCTAACTAACATCCCCTCGCACCAATTTGGGTATAGTGATGAGGGATTAAAACAAATAAAATTGGTCATTTTAAGGTGTAACAGAACTTTTGGGGGTAATATCTGCACTATTTTCATGCACTTTTATGGGGGCATATCTATTTTGGTTAATTTCAAGGTTTTGATAGGTTAATTCTAATAAATTTGAAGTCATTAATGGTGGAAAGGGGTTGGAAATGGGAGTTATACATGCCAATAACGATGTATTCTAGTATTACTATTGAAAATGGCTTAGGTGAGTATTTTTTATTTGATAAGAAATAGCAACACTATGTTACACGCCAATAATCCATTTATCTCCATCCATGGAATCTTAAATCAAAGTTTGATATTTTCATTTTGGTCAAAAATGACTATCTAGTGTGGCATTTATCACTTTTGTGCAAAGGACTCATCTCATGGTTACACCACTTTCCTATGTCCTTCTTTAACTTCTTATTATTCTTCTTCACATGTGGAATTCATTTGTTGCCTTAACGTTAATTATAATTAATTTTCCCTTTGTTCTTAAAGTTAAATATGCCTTTACCCTTTATGTCTTATGGTTGATCTTTGGCCCCAAATTCCTTTTTATATTTTTGATAAAATTTGTGCGGAATATTAACAACATAATGGTAAAGCTATTTTGAACAAATAGATGCTTAGAAACTTCATTTTTTGTTTGGATGTATATATGTAGGTTGCTATTGTATTTTAGAACCAAGTGTCATCCATAGTACTTAGTCACAGTTTCATATGTAGTGTATGAAAGGAGTTAATGTCCTACACCATGGTATGATATTTACCTCGTTGCTTGTGTATTGGTCTTCATAATTACCAATAGGTAAATACTCCTCATTTAGGGTGTGGGCAACTTCCCCCCAAGTGGGCTCTATAGCTTACAATACAAAATCTCTAACATATTGCACAAAATAAGTTTTTTTTCCAATTGTTAACTCAAGCAAGGGGCTTCATAAGTGAAAAGGTAATATTATCACCATTGGAAAATTTACGAACATATAAATTACTATAGAAATTATATACCATATGCATGTATATATCCAGATTCTCCTGATCTAACAATATTTTATCTTCTTGCTAAATATAGAATCCTTCCACTGTTAATATTTTGCGGAAATTTAAACTCAATTGCAAACACATGAAGCAATAAAAACAATCGCACATAACACATTTGTTTAATGGGAAAGCCTGAAGCCAAAAACCCCAACTATCATATACTATGTATCATGGAGATCATGTAACAATCTCATACAAAGCTTAGTATGTTAAGTCCATATATTAATAGTGTAGTCCCTTATTACTTTAGTGTAGCCCCCCTTATTATTATTGGTGTACCCCTGTAACCCCCATATTGTTATTATTGTGCCCTTACATTATTATTGTTAGGTCGGCTAGGATTACATTGTGGCCCCATGGACTCCTATATATAGAAAGGAGGTTTTGTCATTTGTATCATCCAAGACTTGTTCATTCATGTAATGTATTGGAGGCTTCCCCCTCGAAGTGGCTTATTTCTAAGCTGTTGATATCTCTTTTCTTCTATTTTTGGAGCTGGTTTCACAACATTTGGTATTAGAGCTTTGGATTCTAGGGTTTTGTTGCTCCAAACAGGTCATCGTGGCATTTTATCTATAAAAAAATTTCTACGAAGGGTCAGAAGCTGAAATTTTTAGCGTACGAAGCTAAAATCCTGATGAACATTGTCGCAAAATTTCAGAGCTTAGTTCACAATATTTTCGGAGATATGATCTGTGGAAGGTAGGTCTTTTTGCAAGCTCCTGAATTTCACTTAAAAAGGTCATCGCGGCATTTTCGCTATAACTTTGTTTCTACAAAGGTTCAGAAGCTGAAATTTTCAGAGCGTGAAACCGAGATCTAGAGGAACATCGGCACAAAATTTCAGACCTTGGTTCACAATATTTTCAAAGATATGATCTGTGGAATTTAGGACTTTTTCAGGATCCCTAATTTCATCTCAAAGAGGTGATCGTGGGAAAATCTTCATAACTCTCTCTCTCTCTCTGAGCATCAGATTGGAATTATATAAAAAGAAACTAGAAGTACATGGACTGTAGTTTCCTGTCTATAAATTTTAGAGCCAAAGGAGGAAACATTGACACGTGGAAAGTCGTACAAGTTTGCTCTGCTGAACCAATCCATAATTGGGTCATTATGGGAGATTGGACATAAATTTGCCTTGAAGAATCCAAATCAAGTCAGAACTGTGGCATTTTAAAGAAGCTTCAGAGGGCTAATACAGGGCCAAATTTCAGATATTTAGGATCCACAATCACAGAGATAATTCAATTTCAATATCAAGCTCCTAAAAAGCAAGGAAAAGGTGTATTTGGTTTCTAAAATTGCATAACGTTTGTTTGAAAAAGAAGATTGAAGTGATTCCAAGGGCATATTTTAGAATTTTTATTAGTATTGGGTTCTATAATGCTTCAAAAAATAATTCCATACCCATTAAGACCTCAAAAATCTATGCTATCACGCATGAAGAGGAAGAATTGCAACATGAGATATCAAAATTACGGTACCAAGTGCAACAAATTTTGATCTTACGAAGAGCAATCAAAGATGACATAGATGGTTTAAAAGTAGAAATGGAGGCTAATTTGGATGGTTTGAAGCATCAAATAATAGCTAATATGGATGATAAATTAGTGGAAGATCACATCGAGCATCAGCAATAATTTCTCCAACTCTCAAAGGATAACCTAACTTTGGTGCAGAATCTAATGAAATAACAAGAAGATCAACATCACATGGAAAGAAGTTCTAAAGAAGTCACAAAAACAAGAACTCAACAAGTACGATCAATTTCAGAGTATCTCAGCAAGTGGAAGAACTTTATTATAGAAGATTCCACATGGGAGGATGAGAATTTTATACAGAAGCATCAAGAAATAATCAAGCGTTGAGGACAACACTTATTTGAAGGAGAGGGGCATGTTAAGTCCCTATATTAATAGTGTAGTCCCTTATTATGTTAGTTTAGCCCCCCTTATTGTTATTTTTGTACCCCTGTAACCCCCATATTGTTATTATTATGCCCTTACATTATTATTGTTAGGTCGGCTAGGATTACATTGTGGCCCCACTAGGATTACATTTTGGCCCCATGGACTCCTATATATAGAAAGGAAGTTTTGTCATTTGTATCATCCAATAATTGTTCATTCATGTAATATATTGGAGGTTTCCCCCTTGAAGTGGCTTATTTCTAAGGCGTTGATTTCTCTTTTCTTCTATTTTTGGAGTTGGTTTCACAACATAGTACATCAAGCTCTCAGTACAATCAATCGTCACACACTAACATGAAGAAATCTGCAAATCCATGCACTGATTTCTTGCCACCTGATAGCCTGCCTCCACTGTGCAATCCATGCTGAAGAAGACCCCTGAATGAATTCGAATTGGCCTTTCCTTGACTACGCCATCCTCATTAGCAACTCCAATATGTGTGTGATGCAATCGATGCATCACTATAGTCACAATGAATAGTCCATCTTACCCTTTCACCTACCTCTCCACTGGGTCTCCACTGGAACTGACATGCACTATAGTTAAATGCTATATTTTTTCAGTTGATTAGTGATTTATTATTTGTGAATTAATTAACTAATTAGTTCACTCCACTCTCACTAGTGTATCATTCAATTAGACTAGATACAACTAGCTCAACTGAGTTTAACTCCATTAACTGAGTTAAACTAAATAACAACTCCATGAACTACTCTTCCCACTCTGTCATAACTTTTCCACTTCAGTTCTAACTAAGTCCTCCATGCATGAACCCCCAGTAAACCCTAGGAATTGCGTAATTCCTTCAGCCCACTGATTTTCCAAATATGTATACTGAAATAAAGTGCTCCAATAGAATAAGTTGATATTTAAAGTCTGATTATTATTAAGGGCTAATAATAATCGACACATCTATTTTTAGATCGATGATCTATAAATAGACTTCGCCCAATATTCTAAAAATATAATTTCATATTTTTTTCCAACTTGACCAACCATACACAAATAACATCCTGCAACTTTTGAAATATAATCACCATGTCTAAAAAGAGACATAGTCTAAAAATAATTTTACACCTAAAAATAGCCTGCGGGCCCACTTAGGGAAGGTGACTGATTTTCACTAAGCTCATCATCTTGTTGAATCTCAAAACTCCCTCTCAACAAGATAGGGATTATCCTTCACCCTAATCCTGCCTCTATGGTATTCGAATTTTCTCTTGTCGAGCGCTTTCGTCAGAATATCTACATCCTGATCTTCCGTAAGAATGTACTAAAGCAACATGATCTTCCGCTGCACACAATCTCTGATATGATGATACTGAATATCAATATGTTTAGATCTATCATGAAACAAAAGATTAATTGAGAGTTTAATGCAACTCTGATTATCACAATGTTCACCATAGGATCTAAATGTGAACCGAACAAACTGACTATGATCTTCCTCATCCAAATAGCCTCACATGCAGCTTGACTTGCTGCCATGTATTCTGCTTCCGTTGAACTGAGTACCACGAATCTTTGTTTCCTGCTGTACCAAGAAATAGTTATAGATCTGATACTGAAAACCCCTCCTAATGTGCTCTTTCTATCTGTTGGGATGCCTACCCAATCTGCATCCATGAAGCCATGCAACTTCACCTCATCCGTCTATCTGTACCATAAGCCATACTCAGATGTGCCCCTGAGATAACTTAGGACATGCTTTCTTGCCTTCCAAAAGAGCTTGGTAGGCTTAACCAATGCTTGTGAAAGATAGTTCACCACATAGCATATGTTTGGTCTTGTATTAACTAAATACATGAGCGAACCCACCAACTATCGATAAACAGTGGCATCCACTACCTCTGTCGATGTAGCATCCTCTTTCCTTCAATTTCTTGGAAGAGGAGTGTTGATAGGCTTGCAGCATTGCATGTGAAACTTCTACAGTATCTCTTGGGCATACTTGCCTTGAGACACAAACAGTTCACCTTTGCACTGCCATATTTCCAATCCAAGGAAATAATGAAGGAGGCCCAAATCCTTCATCTCAAACTCCTTTGCAAGATCTGCCTTGCATGAGTGTATCAACCGCTCATCACCTGTTAGTATTAAATCATCAACGTAAAGAAAAATGATTAAAATCTTACCCTCCACCACAATTTGGTACAGGTTTGCATCTGCCTCACTCATGGTGAATCCAAGTCCAGTGAAATAGCTATTGATCCGTGTGTACCAAGCATGCGGTGCTTGCTTCATCCCATACAACACTCTTTTGAGTCTGCACACATGCGACTCGCTACTGAAGATATCAAATCATTTAGGCTGCTCAATGTACACCTCTTCCTTAATGATCCCATTAAGGAATGCAGTCTTCACATCCATCTGATGAATGTGCTAACCCATCTGCGCTGAGAGAGAAAGGATGGTCCTTATGGAAGAATACCGTGCGACAAATGCAAAGGTTTATTCATAATCAATCCCCTCGATATGTGAGAAGCCCCGGGCAAAAAATCTTGCCTTATACTTCTCGACGCTCCCATCAGCAGCTTTCTTTACCTTGTAGATCCATCTTGATCCTACAACTGATTTACCCACCAGCCTTGGAACAATCTCCCCAGCACTGTTTCTGACAATGGAGTCACACTCCTCCACCATGGCATCTACCCATGTGGGCTTCTGCACTGCTTCTTCAAAATAATATGGCTCTATCATGATACACTTGCTCATAAGAGCCATGTATCCAGTAAATCGGTCAGGTGACTGTCTCTATTTGCGCTGTGATGTAGGGACTCCTACATTCTGTGCCACATCAAGCTTCAGTCTCTCAACTTCTGTGGTACGCTTTCTACTAGTTATGATGTTTGGTTCTGCATGAGTGGACTCCTCCACTCCATAAATTTCCTCATGTGGTTGATCCACATCTGGAGGCTCATCTTTCGGAATGGGCAGTTCCTCCACTGCATGCAAGTCTAGCTCCCTCTCAAGCATAGCTCGTGCATCACCCACGATCATTCTGTTCTTCCTCTTCGCAACCCCATTCTGCTATGGGTTATGAGGTGCTATGAGTTCTCTTTGAATTCCTTCTTTGCTACAGATGTCTTTGAATTCACCCGAGATATATTCACCACCATTATCGCTCCGTAGAGCCTTCACTTGCTTCCCCGACTCTTTCTCCACCAATGCTTTAAACTCACAGAAATTTGAGAATGCTTCGCTCTTCTTCTACATGAAGAAGATCCAGCATCTATGAGAATAGTCATCAACAAATATAACATAATACCTGTGTGTTTCTATTGAATCAACCGAGAAAGGTCCACACACGTCTGTGTGAATTCTCTCCAGGATCACTGAAGCACAGTTCTCCTTCTCATGAAAGTTGGTCTTCACAAACTTACCCATAGTACATCCCTTGCACTGATCTGATTGTGCAAGATCACCCTTGGGAACTCCAGTAGAAATCTACTGCAAAATCTTCAAAGCGTCATGGTGAAGATGGCCCAATCTCATGTGCCATAATTCGCCCTCATCTCAGCTCACCACTTTTTCTGCTTTGCCCATCATCGCAGTGCAGCCATCTACCTCCAGCTTGTAGAGATTCTTAACTTGAATCCCTATCTTATTGGTTTGACCCTTTATTTTATGTCAAAGGAAGGCTTTTCCCTCACTGAAAACAACATCATAACCTTTTTCTTCCAACATTGTGACCGAGACCAAGTTCTTCTTCAGACCTGGAACATGCATAACATCTTTCAACAAAAATGGATTACCTGACTCCCTCTCAAAGGTAATGGTCCCAATGCTGGCCACACTGTATCGACCATCGTCGCCCATCTCTATATGCATTTGGAGGTCCTTCTCCTCCAAGTCACTAAACAACTCCTTGTCTTCCGTCATATGGAAAGACACACCACTATCAAGATACTACACCAATCCCATAGTGCTTGAAGCCAAGCATGTGATCAAAGAGAAATCAAGTTCAAATTGCAAGGCTAAGGCCTCACCCACTGTAGCTCCAGCAGCCTTCTTTTTCTTCTTCTTATGTGCGCAGTTAGTGGCGAAATGCCCATGTTCGTGACAGTGAAAACACTTCACCTTGGACAAATCCTGCTTCTTGCCTTTATCCTCAGATTTTGGATGGAATTTATTCCCCTTCCCTTTCCTTGATTTGGCAGCCAAAGCAAAATTCTCTTCATCATCATTCTTCGATGAAGAACCATCCCTGGTACTTCACCTTATCTCCTCCTGCACAAGATCCGACCAAAGTCGTTCCCAACCCAGCAGTTTCTCCTGTCCATTGACAGAGTCTTCGTAGCTATGCCAATTCTTTGGAAGCCCGAGGAGAGCCAAGCTCACCAAGTCATCATCATCAACAGTAATCCCCACTTCCTAGTTCATCCCTACAGTGGACAAAATTCATGAGATATTTGGAATACTGTCCCCCTTCTCCATTTTTATTTTTCTGAGCTTATCTTTCAGCGCTAACTTCCTTTGGTCGCTGCTGATTTGAAACAAATCTGTCAAAGCCTTCCACATTGCAAATGGAGTGGATTTCCCATGAAGGCTGGACACAATATGGTCCTTCACACCTTCCAATAGAATTCTTCTTGTCTTTGCTACCTTCTTTTGCCATGCATCAAGTCCTGCAGCATCGCTAGAACCCGACTTAGGAACATCGCTATCGATGAACTCCTTCAATCTATTATCTTCCAGCACTGCCTCCATCCTATCCTTCCAGGCTGTGTAATTTGTGCTGCCCTCAAGGGCATACTCCAATCGCAACCCATTGAAAGACATTTCAATGAATACTCAATTGTCGCACCAAGACTTTTCTGTAGCAAATTCGAATTGTCCACCAGCACAAACTCAGCAATTATTCACAATTGAAATCTTCAAGAATTAACACTGCTCCGATACCATGTATAAATTATATACCATATGCATGTAAATATCCAGATTCTCCTGATCTAACAATATTTTCTCTTCTTGCTAAATACAGAATCCTTCCACTGTTAATCTTTTGCAGAAATTTAAACTCAATTGCAAACACATGAAGCAATAAAAACAATTGCACATAACATAGTTGTTTAACGGGAAAGCTTGAAGCTAAAAACCCCAAATATCATATATTATGTATCATGGAGATCATGTAACAATCTCATACAAAGCTTAGTACATCAAGCTCTCAGTACAATCAATCGTCACTCACTAACATGATGAAATCTGCAAATCCATGCACTGATTTCTTTCCACCTGATAGTCTGCCTCCACTACGCAATCCCTACTGAAGAAGACCCCTGAATGAATTTGAATTGGCCTTGCCTTGACTGGGCAATCCTCAATGGCAACTCCAATGTGTGTGTGATGCAATCAATGCATCACTATAGTCACAACGAATAGTCCATCTCACCCTTTCACCTACCTCTCCACTGGGAACACTGTTACCGATGAAATAGGTAACCTGACCTCAAAACGGGAACTCTAGCCCAAAAAGTCTCAAAAAACATGTAAAAAACACCCCAAAAACAAAAAGTGTGTCTTCCAGAATGCACTTGGTTTTTTTTTAAGGTCAAATTTCAACATTTTATAAAATTATGCTAAAAACAAAATTGTTTGTTGAAAAAGGGATTGAAAAAACACCGTCAAAACAAAACCAGTTGATGCTGGAATAACAAAAAAAAAATTGTGTCATAATGTTGACACT